>CAKNWT010318314.1:0-11651 GCA_932066315.1 Andricus coriarius
TGGTGACATATATCGTTTATCTATCCAGCTCTTGTGTGAACTATCAAAACCCAATCACTTTACAAATATTTTGTTGCCACGTTTCTTGATCACTTTTTCCACGAGGTATACGTCTGGATGCTTAACTTGAAAAAGTTCGTGTTCACAGAATCCACCAGCGACGGGTTCTTGATAGTCTTTGAGCCGGTACCTCACTGGATTTGTGTGCATGACTTAATCTACCGTGAATATCTCTGTTGTCCAGTTGGGAGTTTATCCTTTCTCAAAGATATGATTGTGCTTGCTGACACGAACTCTGTCACCAAATTTTAACTTTGGCCTTCTCCTGGGTATATTTCGCAGTTTTTATAACCGTTGCGTCAGCTCCTCTTCATCCTCGCCAGTGACATCTGTTGTCTTCATATCGATTGATTGATGTTTGGTATTGTTGTACTTGGAGATGAGAGTAGGTACATACATTTGACAAAATTTAGAAAGAATTGTAGTAGAGCCATATGATTGCGGTCTGCTCAAAAAATTTAGGTTAGGTCAAATTTGTGATTGAAGTTAGTAGAGTGCTTAAATAAACCTGTGTTAATTTTTTTTTTGTTATTCTGAGTTGCTCGGTGTTCTGATATTCCAGTCTTGAGAGGTCTTTTTATTTGTCCAATGTAGATCATGTAAAACTATTTACAGTAAATGCTATAAATCTCTTCTACTACAGAGCGCACATGGTCTTGCCCTTCTTAGCATTCGTTAATCAATATAAGCTCTTTCGAAAACCTCTAATCTGTTTTATGGCAGACTACGTTAAATATTACTATGATCCTTCTAACCTGCCAGGTTCCCTGCACCCGAGCGGACCAAGTTGCCAACATATTAGCAATAAGAGAAGCTTTCATAATGTAAACTTTAAATTTTACCCTCAGGGGTTTTTTGGGTTGCCGATAAAGAAGTTGATGTCGATTCCACAAAAAATCAAAATGGCGGATGCAACATGGCGGACATTGTTATGAACAACGAACAAAACGCGAATTTAGATTATAATGGTCGCCGTAATTAATCCACAATTTTTTCAACGTGAAAACCCCCTATATTTTGTGCAAAAAACGCAAATTCGGTGATTTTGCCTTTCAATAGTCGCCATATTGGATCCATCATTTTCAATTTGGAAATTTTAACATCAGAATCGTAATCAGCGACCCCAAAAACTTAAAGATAACTTTCTATAACAATTATTTCTGATGTGCTTCTCGAGTGAATGCACGTGGCCTGTCAGGTGGTAAAAGGATATCAGAAAATTTATTTTCAATTGGAAAGACAAGTTTTCGGTAAGCATATTAGCGTATCGTCTACGTAACGATAATAGAATAAAACTCTAAAGATTGGATTTTTAATCATTTCTTTTTCCACATCTGGCATGACCAATTATGTCAACATTGAAGATATAACTGATCCCATGGGTGTTCCAAGTTTCAGCTTATAAATTTTATAGTTAAATTGAAAATAGACATTACTGGTGCAAAATCTGATAGCTTTATCGAATTGTTGGAAATTTGATTTTGTATAATTTTTAATTTTGTCCCAATTCTTTTCTACTAATTTATATACTGTATCAGGATCAATACTGGAAATCATAGATACTATATCAAGTTATACAATTGTACAATCTTCTAGGATATTTAAATGTTTAATTTCATTAATAAGTTTCCAACTGTTTCTTATGGTGTATTGTGAGTTGTTGCAAATTTGATTAAGAATTGTTTTTAAGTATTGTGATAAATTGTAAAGGGGTGAACCTATAAAAGAAGTGACGGGTCTAACAGGTAAATTATCTTTATGTAGTTTTATTCATCCGTAGAAAAGAGGTCAGGTACCCTGACTTATTTGGTCAGCGATGAATTTTGTAGGTTTAAACTTAAATTGACCTCGTCCCTGACCTGATGGGACCAAACGGACAACGAATTCGAGTTCAGCGACCCCGAAAACCTATAAGTACCCTGACTTAATTGATCAGCGACGAATTTTGTAAGTTTGACCTTGAACTGACCTTGAACCTGACCTGATGGGACCAACCGGACAACGGATTCGAATTCAGCGACCCCGAAAATATAAGACCCACCTAATCTGGCCCGTGTTGCAAGCGTTTAGATTTAGTGGTCCTGTATAATCCTCATCTCATAAATGTTCAAAAACAGCTTTTCAATACTGTAAACATCATTTGCAGTAAGCTTTTACTGATAAATTGTTCCTTTTTTCAGAAACTTGTATTAGGGAAAATAGTATCAATTTCATTGTTATTTACGTGCACATACTTGTTACAGTCCTGATGAGGCCATGATTTATATATCAACGAGTTTCCGCAATGGCATGAGATTGGCTTAAACGCCCTACCCATAATCTTTACAATTGCTTCTTTACCCATTTTGAGCATTAGATCTTTACGTCGAATCGCTTCACTAGCTTTTGCGATTTGACGGAGCACCTCTTTCTCTTTGTGAAACTTTGACAGGTTGATTTGCTGAAGTCTCAATCTATAATGACATCATTTCCACAAAATAACTGGTATTTATAGAGAGACAAAAAAGTCAAATCCTTTTCTATATCTACCCATGTCCATGTCGTTAAGGTGTCTTTACGATATCATAAAGACATCATCAGATCGTACGACGTCTTTACGATAGCGTAAAGACATCTTAACGACATGGACATTGGATGTCATAAATTTGTGGCGACATCATCAAAAACAATTATAGAATTTGGTGGAGCTTTGCTTGGTTGTAGGGGAAAAGCGGGTAAAGCGGCGCGTCGGGAAATGCGGCGCGGTAGATTTAAAACAAATCTACCTATTATTAAGGAGTGAGCTTTGGTTCAGTATATGCAATTATGAATGCAACACCAAATAGTAATAAAATTAGGCACATAAAAGTCTTGTTTCAGGTCCATGCACAAGCGGAAAATATGACGCGGACGGCCATTTTAATGCTAAAATGTCAAAATGTTGAATCTTGTATGTTCACAGCTTCGGATGTTAATCACTTCAAAAATAGAACCTCAAATTTATTTTTTCAAACTGCAAGTGAATATAGAAATCTGATTTTACTGAAATTGTGCGTTCGATTATAAGAAAATTATTTTTAATTTGCACACAGATAAAATTAATATTGCGCGCCGCATTACCCGACTGGTAGGGTAAGTTGACGCACGTGGACTTTTTTTGAAGTCTTAATAATTAAGTATTTTAATTGATCGATATTCAATGTTTCATATGAAAAAAGCAAAGCTCAGATATTGATATACGTGTTACATATTTTTCCATTACATTATCGAATATATTTTTCTATCTACCGATTGATATATGTTATGCGCGCCGCATTACCCGCTTCTCCCCTATTACTTCTTCATGCTCACTTAAAGGAAAATATTTAACGTCTTCTATATTATTTAACACGTGCTCCAAGAATTTTTACTTTGGTTGTTTGAGAGGTTTCGAGTAGAAGTAGAAATTGTTTAATTTTAATATTTTTGGGTTTAAGATTAGGGCAAGTAATGTATTTGTCTTGCCACAATTTGATGGTCCACAAAATACTGCGCGAATGCTGTCTGATAGTAGGCTACCATGACGTTTCTCCCTCTTATTTTCTGATTGGACGAGGGTGTCATTGTTAACTACCGGAAGTTTAATAGCTTGTGTCTTGAACCGCACCTTCAGCTCAACTGTTGTAAAAGATATAATTACAGCGCTTATATAGCTTTCATATCAGTTGTGTGCTAACCTCTGTAAAGTGCTGAATGATTGTGCACCGTAAAACGAGTAAAGTAATACACCTTCATTATCGTGGTAAAGGATTGGTAAACAAAGTTAACAAAAACTTGCTGTTTGAGTTGTACTTGCCTGGCTACCAATACTGTGGTCCAGATACTAAGCTATCCAAACGACTAGTTATAGGTGATCCTGATATTATTCCTCTAGACAGAGCTTGTAAAGAATACGACATTGCATATTCTCGAAATCATGATAACCTTGAAACGAGAAACGCTGCAGATCGTGTACTTGCCAGTAAAGCCTGGCAGCTCTACGAGTCTAATGCGATATCATAACCAGAGCTTACACCGATGATCGCAAAGTTCACACGATTCATGAATTCTTTCCTGCTGTACCACCAGGATATAATATCGTTGAAGTACCGTCACATGGCATTTACCTCTTAGTCGTCGAAAAGAGAATACATCAAATTGAGCTACGCATAATTGATCAGGGCGGAGACTTGGCGAACTTCCGAGGAGAGGATATAACAATATGACTACACGTCAGACTTCTGAAGTTCTTTTACAAGTGATTTAAGTGACAGTTACCATTTATCCAGCACGAGGGAAAACGACTGTTCTTCAACCCATTCTCATTTGGGAGCTCAACAGTCTAGTCCTGAACGTCCTGAATAAAATAGTCAATTAGTTATAAGAAGATATTGTGAGAGTGAGATATTCTACTTATCATAATGTTTAATGATGTTAAAATGTCTGACTTGGATTTTCAACCCATTTAACATTTGGGAGCTCATCCAAGCAGCTGAATTTATCGTTAAACACGACCACGGCTCATGAGAAGAGTAGCCTTACCAAAATTTAAAGGTTATGGATTCGTGAAGGTTAATAGATGAAGAAAACTTACTCCCAGTATGACTTGTCGAGCCCATACAGTTTAGATCAAGGGCATCAGGAGGTAGAGATAATTTGAGCAAATGTCTCCTGTTCAGTAACCCACTACTGGAAGAATTGGGGATCATTCGCCAAAAGGAAAGAGAGACAGGATTTTGTTATCAGGAAAACATGGCACTCCGTTTGCGCAAAGTCTAGTTTCTCTTAATGAAATGGAATTAAATTAAAGAAGATGATCCTGGAGATTATAAAATATGAAATCATGTAAAAGATTAAAAATATTCACTCAGGCATATCGTTCAGAGTAAGCTCTTCTTTCGCTTTTGTGCACCCACTTTCCCTGTTGCTTTTTTTTTAACGTAAAAAGAATAATAAATTGAATCAAGTTTTTTTTAAATTCTAAATGGTATTTTTTTCAGCTAAGATCCTTCACTCTACCAGGATTGGAGCCGACTTTGTTAATCGGGGCCAATTTCCTGAACGGAGAAAAGAAAATCTGTCGAAAGCTCGAATTCTTATAGACTTTGTCTCTATGAGAAGATTACTTTTCGCCACAACCCTATTAAATAATAAGATAAACTCAAAAAAACTTTGCACAGTTAGAGTTTAACGCTTCACTACCCAGTAAGAACTCACTGCATATGTATGGAAGATTGACAAGGGCTGATGGAGTTACAGCTGTTACTGGTACAACTCTTGGGAGCAATGCCATCTGCTGTCTGTTTGATGAACTTGGCTATGAACTCAATGGTATTGAGATTGATCGTTGTAAGAATGTCGGTCTCATTAGCGCCATAAAAAGCTACGTCTCACATAACCCTGAACAAATTTATTTTATGGAGAATACAGGATGCCTCGAATTACCAATAATGAGGGATACTTTGTTGTCACTATACCACTCAATATGATTTTGGGATTTGCTAAAGGCTATCGAAAAATAGTTGCGAACGCAAAGCATGAACTTATCCTGACAAGATCGCGTAGTGACTTGAATGCTACTCTTCAGGCACGACCAAGATTTTTCTTTACACGTACATGCAAAACCCTCGTTTGCCCACGAAAGTGGCCGATTCCGCACTGTGCACGAAATCAATTAGTGAAGTCCCCAACATCGATAACCAAAGCGCTGTCACCGGTTAGCAAAATGGTCTCCACGTTTACCAAAACATTTTGGCCACCGGTTGCCATCTAGCGTCGTAAACAGTTACTCGTGACAGTTTGTTTTCTGTAATATAATATCTGCTACAAATATTAATATAAATCACAAGATACGTTTCATTATCTGTTTGAAAGTTTTTAAAGAAATGGTTGTGGCGAGTTATTCCAGTGGGCACAAAATTTGACGACGTCTTTACGACAACTTTACGACATCCTATGTCCATGTCGTTAAGTTGTCTTAACGATATCGTAAAGACATCGTCAGATCGTACGACGTCTTTACAATATCGTGAAGACACCTTAACGAAATGGACATAGGATGTCGTAAAGTTGTCGTAACGATGTCGTAAAGACGTCGCCAAATTTTGTGCCCACTGGGATGTTTTCCTTTATTTTCAGGAAAGATAAACATTTCACAAGAGTACATATTTCGGGTTTTGCATAGTATCCCAGATAACAAAATGTGAGAAATATGCGACGCATTATGCACGCGCGTCGTGCCGATCAACACGCACAGAATGCTCTCACCTGCGCAGACATATGTGTCATCAATTGAGTCGCATATCGCTCGAATGCCATGAGTCATTAAGTGATACGCACACGGTTCGCATTTCGTGATTATTTTTGTTTTCTATTTTTTAAATTATATAATATTATTAATATTCGTATAGGTACAATATAAAAAAGCCCACTTTGTCGGTCGTGAATAAAGGTCAGTTTCAGGTAGAAAATATCCTTTATCGACAAAACCTTCAATGTGAACCCTTTTAAATCTTTTGGAGGTACTCATATTTCTTATTTCTTTATTGAAAAAAGAGGAGACGAATATATTTTATAAAACATTTATTTTCAGAAGGTTATCACAATATTCTTATATATTTAATATTAATTAATTATTTACAGAACGCCTATTTTAGGCACGAATGTATAACAATAGCATTTGGATTTCTTTCTTTCAGAAACTATGGAGACATAATAATAAACTTTCTTGAGAGTATTCTCAAATGTAAGAAGTATCAAAACAAATAATATTATGCCTTCAGTGAATTATTATATTTAAACCAGCTAGCCTTTTAAGAATGAGTAGAGGGTAGGCACGAATCTATAAAAAATAGCATTTGGCTTTCTTTTCTCTAAAATACATATAACAATCAACTTACTTGGAATTATTCTTGAATTTTAGAACTATTCAAACAAATAGTGCATTATATCTGAGCGTAATATTATATGTAAATCGGATGGCCTATCAAAAATGAGTAGCTGTTGGGTACGAATCTATAACACTAGCATTTGACTTTGGTTTATCAAGCATTTCGCTTTCTTTTCTCGAACAAACTATTCATACTATATGATAGAATTCAAAATATTGGCAACGGGCAACGAGCATATCGACTTTTGATGGTTCTACAGAAATTAATCTTCTTCGTCACTATCTGAACCACCATCGACAACATCATCAGATTCCAATTCAGAGTCATAAAAACTGTCCAGTAGAGCCAATCCTACTGAAAAAAATTACGTAATTCGTCACATGATAAATTACGTGTCATTTTTCCATGATTTATTACGTGATTTGATACGTGATATTACGTGATATCACATAACTAACTGGCCAAACCAAATTAAAATTGGTTTGGCCAAACCAAATTACGTGATTTCACGTAATTTATCACGTGTTTTTCTACATAATTTTACGTAATGTCACAAAGCTCAGTGGCTCGATTCGAAAATGACTCTTACGTGATTTCACGTGTTCTTTTATGTGATATCACGCGAAGTCACAAAGTTACTAAATACGGGTTTACTAAATACTACTGAAGTCTTATCTGATCTTCCAAAGTATTAGCAGAGCTAATTATTCGATTAAAGTAAGAAATGTTCCTATTAACTATGCAACTTGTTACAAATGAGACAGAGTTTAACACTTTAATTAAAACCAATTAATATTCATAAATACAAATATTTGATGATTACGTTTGTATTTTATTTATAAGTAATATTTATTCAACAATATTTACACAATAATACAACAACGAAAATTATTTCTATCAATACTTTTCTATTTTTATATAATAACAAGTATTCATAGATTCGAATTAACATTTGTGTCAAGAAATTCAATTCAATAATTACAAGCGAGTTTTGAAGGGTTTGCTGTTTATAAAGATCTATGAAATTAATAAATATAACAATCAAATTAAGAACGAAGCATGAATGCCCAAGCAACAAAATATACAACGTTTATGTGATTATATAAAAGTTTCTAAATATATTTAAAATGTTTAAGACCGGTTTAATTGAATTATCGGCATAGAGCACGGTATAGAATATATTGTGACATTGTTTTCGGGTACGACGCAAAATTAGTAATATAAATTGTTTACGACTGGGCAAATGTATTTCTTTTTTCCTACTGTCATAAAAACACAAACTCTTTCAATATCTGCAGTGTTCACACTTTGAATTTCGTTAGTGACAGATGTAACTTTTAAAATATTATCACTGTACAAATAATTAGATGTCTGTATGAGATGGCAAAGAGTAACTTCTTTATTATTTTCGGAATCAGCAACGAAGTTTAAACATTTAATAAACTGTCCATTATGTAACTGAACGTTTGAATTGCAAGAACGTTTATTTTCTTTCTGTGAGTAAAGTGTACCATCTTTAACAATCTTACCAAACACTTGACTTTTAGAAGTGGATAAATTAAATTTTTCTAGATACTCTGATACTATGACTCATTGGCATGTATGTGATTCTTTCGTTCGAAAAAATTAGAAAATCAAACTAAATTTAATAAACTTGATATTAGGTACAAAAATATGAGTATTTAAAATATGCAGAATCACACTGCCAAGTTAGTGTTTCTCAAAAAAAAGTTGATATTGTGTGTGCAAGTACTTACTTCATTGTACATTTTTTCGATGCGTGTACGCTTACGGCTTGACGATGATCGAGCGGCTGCCCTTTCGCTGAATCATTCTTCTCCATAATGCAAATGTAATTTATACTTTGCGTAAGTTTGTTTATCGTCCGGATTATCCATGCTCATTCACTTTCAAACACTATCGATCGTACCGCGTTAATGATATAAATTGTGGAAATAATATTCCATGCTCAAATATTGGAAAACTGGTTCAAGTTGACTGATTAGCTTTAGCTTGAGCTAGTCTATTCATGCTGGCGACGCAGCGGCGACTGATGCCTTACGCCAAAAGTCATCATTGCTAGAGTGGTCTGTCTACTCTACCTGCCCAAATACCCCCTACACAGACTACGATACGGACCTTTCTGAATACCCCCTCCAGCTTCGAGTCCTTTGTTTTTCATAGGCGCGAGCGTGTTATCGTTGCGTTCGCATTAGTCGCTCTCAGACAGCGCGGCAGTACGGATGTTTTCTCGTCTCGAGCTACCCTCTGCTGCGAGCGTTGTGCTTGATTTTTTATTTTAGTGCGTGTGTGTCATTGCATCAGTGTGACAAGATGGGAACTGCGGAAGAAATGACAGTTGCAAAAGTTATGTATTTGGACAGGAAAAAAGAGGCGTTTACGGTTGATGTCGACGACATTAGGTACAGCGACAAATCTCTCAAGGATCGAATTGACTTTTTCGACGAAGAAGACTGAGAAAAACCACACTTATTACGTGAAGTGGCGTCTGTGAGCTGCCGATTGTCAACTTTTGCACAAGCATTGGGCCTACTGGCCAGCTAGGATTTTGTGTATAGCAGGTAAGTTTTTGTTGTACTGCGTACGCCGCGATCTACGAAAATATCAAGTTTATTTATTAAAAACTTGTGCATATATCCTATTATCTAAATTCGGTTTGTTAAGCGCGTTACACTCGGAAAAAAACGTATAAACTGCTTAAAGTAAACTTGTGATTGATAAAAACCTACATATGATGTCAGCAAGAAATTGAAAAGTTTCGCCGTCGGATCATACTTTTTTCTAATTCATCTTTTCCAACTGTAACATTATTTTTATTTTGAAACATAAATTTTGGCTTTAGAAATATATGTAGCCCTAATTTTTATGTATGTGTATATTGTATAATCGTGACGTTTTCACGCGCTATAACACGAACAATTAGATTTCGAAGCGCTAGAGATGAAAAAAAGCTGTAAACATTTTTCGCGGAACTGGACAGTGATGACGCATACTTTCTTTCTCGCTCGCTCTTTCTTTCTCCTTCTCTCTCTATCTTTCTCTCTCACTCCCTTCCCTCTCTTGCATTTCCTACGTGCATCTCCCCTCTCGGGGTCATAGGAAAACGCCGCATGTAAAGCGCGCGTGCTCTCTCTCCCTCTCATACACACACACTTTTTCGCTCCTTCCGTCTTTCTGTAGTCGGCGACGAACTTATATTTTTCTACACTCTTTAATTTATTGTACTCATAGTATCTTTTGCTTTCCGTTTTTTTTTTTTTGCGTACTCGCTCTTTATATTTCGTATGTTCTATCACGTCCGTGATTTTGCTAACCAGAACTTTGAACTCGAATTCGAAGTTCACTGGAAACAAACAAATTTTCATTGATATTACTTACACGTCTTATGTATTATGATTTTTATTGTACGTAAATTCATGAAATATATAATAGCACTCAGTAAAACGGCAATTTTCATGTGTCAATAAAAAAATTAATAAAGCACGATTTAATTCCACAGAAAACGAAGAGACTCTGGCAGAAAAGCCCTACAGATTTCCAACAATACCGTATGACGAGATGCAATTGTCGCCGATGTCCAGTGGGAGTTCTCAAAATACGACAATCTCTCAAGATGAACATCACGAGAAGGACGAATATACGGATATGGAGATATCCGAGTACTCTGAAGAAGAAGAAGAAGAAGAGGAGGAGGAGGAGGGTGACGACAAGATTGCAGCTTCGCTGGTTAGTAGACATATGTCTGTTTTCAATTGAGGGGATGCGTGGAATAATGGTAAAACTTAAAAAACGCGATTTTCATGTAGTAAAAACATTCATTCGCCAAAATTATTATTTGCTCATAGAATTATGATTTAATATTAATTGTAAACACTTACATCGCGCTAGAAATTTTTTTTCTGTTTTCTTATATATATATTTTTTTTTTTGTTATTTTATATCGTTTTCGGTCCTTTGAAGTTTTTATCTATTTTCAGTTTTTTTTAGTTTCTTATGATTTTTATCAATATTTTAGGCCGTTTTTGAGTTTAAAAGAACTAATTATGGCCAACGGCCATAGCACGCTGGAAGCACCAGTTCCCGTTAGATCACTGAAGTTAAGCAGTGTTGGGCGCGGTTAGTACTTGGATGGGTGACCGTCTGATACTACTGCGTTGCTGTTGGCGGCCGTGGGTGTGGTGAGCCCATTTACTCCAAATCCACCTAAAAAACACTACCCGAATCGAGTAGTGTCACGCTTACCCCTAAAGGCTCGCCGAAAGAGAAATAGCTTAATGATATACAATTATAATTTAATTTTCAAAAGAAAATTTATTGTAATGACAATGCAACTGAAATTGATTTATATTTATAACTCGAGTTATACCGTTATCATAGTAATTCATATTCGTGATTATCAGTAATTTATTTTTGGGTTAATTAGAATTAATTTCTTTTTAATACATTTGTTCAGAGAAAAAAGAAATTAGCCCAAGCAAAAAAGGCAATTCTGAAGAGAAGACCCTGGTGGAAAAAATTCTCTGCAAATCCTCTGCAAATTACTTCATAATACCCCTGCAATAGCTCTGCAAGTACTCTGCCAGCGACTCCTGCATTACTGTTTAAATTGAAACACTTTAGCATAAATGCAGAAGAACTCTGCATTACTCTTCTTCAAAAAATGGTCTGCATTCTCATGCATTT
>CAKNWT010318315.1:0-13475 GCA_932066315.1 Andricus coriarius
AGTCGCCATATTTGTCGTTAGAGAATACAAAAAAACAGGAAAGGGCTTCAAAAATTCTTCGAAGTCCCTTCGTCCATTGCATAATTTGGAAAATAAAAATAAAATGATATCGTTATAATTACTCCAAATATCCCAAATATCGATAAAATCTCTAAAATCTCTCAAGTCCTTAGAAATCTCTAGAAGTCCCTTAAAATTTAATTTAATTTCATTTATTTTATAAAGTTCTCTAGGAAACTGATGGAATACCCTGAAATCTTTCAAATATCCCTGAAGTACTGGATACCCTCTTAAATTGCTTTGAAATTTTCGGATATCCTACGATATTCTTTGAAACCCTTACGAAATTTTGAATCTGATATCTTGGAATTTTTTGAAATATCCTTAACACTGTAAAATCCTTTAAAATACCTTGGAATTTCAATCATTCATTAAATCTTGTGAAGTCCCTTGTAATGCAAAAAAATCGAATGAAATCCCGTTAAACATCTTAAAAGCTATAATATCTTTCAAGATTCCTTAAAAAATTATGAAATATTTTAAACCCTCTTAAATCCCAACAATGCACAAAATCAGATAAAGCCATTTGAAATTCATTGAAATCTTTGTTATTTTTTTAAATTCCTTAAAATCCTTTGAAAAACCAAATTTTTAAAGGGATTTTAATAAAACTTTATAGATTTTAGGGTACTTTTAAAAATTCCAAAGAATTTTCAAGAGCTTTTAAAAGTTTCAAGGGATTTCAAGAGATTCCAAAGACTTTGAAATATTTCAAGCTAATTTAAGGTATTAAGAATAATTGTTAATAGATTTTAAAACTTGAAAGGTATTTCAAAGGATTAAAAAAATTTTATGGTATTTTAATAGCTCTCAAGGTAATTTTATATGATATGCATTCACAGGAATTGAGGGATATCGTAGGATTTCAAAGATTTTCAAATATTTCATGGTAAATATTTCCAAATATTATAAAGAATTTGAAAGTGTTTAGAGTATTTTAAACTATTGCAAGGATTTTGCAATTAATTTCAACAATTTTAAGAGATTTGAAATTTTAAAAGATTTAAGGATATTAAAAAAAAATTAAAGCAATTTTTAATCGATTTCAATAATTTTAATTGATTCCAAATGATTTACGAAATGTATGGTATATTTAAAACTTCCAAGGAATTTTTAAGAGTTTTTAAAAGTTTTAAGGGTTTTCAAAAGATTTCAAAGGATTTTTGAAATTTACCAGGATTACAAAAAATATTAGATTTGATTTCATTTAATGGGATCTTATGATACTTTTCTGGATTTCAAAGAATTTATTCACAAGAATTGAAGGATATCTTAGGATTGAAAATTTTTGTGTGATATTTTCAGTAAAGGGATTTTAAAAAATTGTAAAGATTTTGTGGTATGTTTGAATATTCCGAGCAATTTTTGAGAGCTTCAAACATTCCAAAGGATTTCAAAGATTTTGGGATAATTTTGAACACTTCAAGGAATTTCCAAGAGTTTTTAAAACTTTCAAGGAATGTCAGAAGATTTCAAGAGATTTTAAATCTGGTAGAGAATTTTAAAAGATTAAAATATTTTAACGGATTTCCAAGAATTTATTCACAAGAAGTGATATATTTGTAGGGTTTCAGGAATTTTAAGAGATTTCCAAATATTTTTTGCGATTCATTTAAATTCATTTGCAATACACCCTGCATTCTTATTAATTTATCATGAATCCTTTTAAGTTCTTTTGTATTATTTGGAATTCTTTGGAATTTTTTGATTTCACTCAGTTCTATTTAATTCAATTCAATACATTTTTATGCACTTCATCAAATTCTTTTGCAGTTCCTTCAATTTTTCTAAATTCATTTAAAACTTACTGAATTCAATGATTTATTTATATATATATTTTTTAATTCACTCCAATTTTACTAAAAGCAATGTATTTTTTTTAATTATTAAATTTTTCGATCCATTCGTATATTATTATCCCGATTTCGTTAACATTCATCTGAACTGCTTATAAATTTCATCGAATTCTTTTAAATTAAATGTAACTTTTAGTCTCTTTTTGCGTTTTAGATTAGTAACTTTTGGTCACATTTTCGGTTTGAATAGGTAATATTTCTGTGGCTGCCATGAGAAAAATAAATTAAAATTTTTTTATTTTAATTATAAAAGATTTAGAGAAAAATAATGAAGAATTAATCAAAGAAAAATCAGGGGAACGCGAAGGAATTTTGAAAAAGTCCAGAGAATTTTTTAAATATAGAATGCAGAAAATGCATTTTGTTTGCAGGATAAAAAAAAATTATAGGCATGATGTCTATATATGAATTAAAATAATCATACAGGTTTGAGGGGTTTCAATTCAAATTATTTTCTAATTTAATAATTTAAAAATAAACGTTTATAAGAGTAAATGATTTTAATATGTAAGCTTTTAAAGATTATGTAATATGTTTAAAATAAATTATCGATGATTAAAAAATTATAAGTTAATTACGTGCTAGTTTATTTTAATGATTTGCCTGTTCCAATTCAATAAATAAGGAAACAAATAATTTAAGTCGTAAGATTTTCTCACCGAGAAAATTGAACATTGCCAGTGGGTATTTTGACACTTATTTTTATTATTATTGCTTTCTTTCCATGTTGTACGTTTTTGTAAATGCAGATAAGAGATTTTGATCTTGTTCCTTGCAGTTCGGAGTCGGAATCCAATTGGTAATTACTTTGTCATTCCTCCTCCCACATTCAAGATAAAATCTGCATTCGCACCTCGTATGTCGAAACATACTCGAAGTAAGGGTATTTACACACGGAAGAGAAAAAATTTTATTTAAGAATCCAACCAAATTTCCTCAAGAGAAAATGTAAGAATGTAAATTGTTATGCAATCTGAAAAACAAATGTTTTTGTGGATTTCATTACAATTTATTATTATTATTATTAAAGCAGTTAAATATTCCATTAAATAGATTTCCAGAATT
Source organism: Andricus coriarius (assembly GCA_932066315.1). NCBI lineage: Eukaryota > Metazoa > Arthropoda > Insecta > Hymenoptera > Cynipidae > Andricus > Andricus coriarius. Next base: position 2,982 of record CAKNWT010318315.1, read on the forward strand.
TTATTCAAAATTACCAAAAGTTTTGGATTATACATGAATATAGTTTCAAAAATTCTAAAACCTTTTAGAACTAGGTATTGAAAATTGCATTATTTTTTATTTCGAAATGTCCCAAAATATATAATATATTTAGCTAAACTTAAAAAAAATTCAAAATAAAAGGCTTAAAATTGAGTAATTTCAAAAATTGGAATCTTACATAGCAATCATATTGCACTTATTCTATCGGAATCGCCAAATGACGTAGAATTTGAATAAAATATTTCTAAATTAATGATTGCAAAATTTCAAGAATTTTATGTTTCTTATTCTATTCTTCATTAGTACAAAGAACCTTCCAGTTGGAAAGAGTCGGTGACAGCATTTGGCGATCCATCCATTACATGAGGGTAAGTTGGTTGGCGAATGTAAGCATGAAAATTGTTGTGCAATACGAAAAAAACAACATTTTTGTGGATTTTTGTCAGAAATTACCATCATTATTACTATTATTAAAGATAATTAAATATTCCATTAAAAATATTTCCAGAATTTTATTTAACATTACAAAATTTCTTGGTTTATACCTGAATATAGATTAAAAGCTATAAAAACCTTTCGCAAATTTTTCTTCTTGGCATTTAATCAAAATTTAGAGTATGGATATATTTGAAACATCTTAAAAAAATTATAATAAATGTGTGCGCTTGGATGCATGTAACAGTTTGAGGCTTCTCGTTCGATTTCCGAGGTTAAGAAGCGCTTGACTGGGTTGTACTCGGATGGGGGCCACTGTACTAGATGATAGATGTTATTCATCAGCTTTTGTAGTAATATAATAATATTTTCACGATCGTCATAATTATATCCTCTTTAGAAAAACGCCTACTTTTTAGCTTTTTGAAGAATCCCTTAATTTCTATAATATTAAATTGAATTTTTTCTCCCGTAATAGAACGAAAGTTAATAAAATTATGCGATATAGATTCTACTCTAGGGTCAAGTTTGGTATAAAAGAGTCAAAAAATTTCGAAGGTGTGTAACTATATACGCACAACAATTATAGAATAAATCAATATAACATTAATATTTCGAATTTTTAAAATTGATGTCCTTATTTGAAGTACAATCTTGATTCTAAATGTCAGGACTTTTTTGTGACGAGGTTCCTCCTAGGGAAAGATCTAAGCGAAAATTCTAGAAATATTTTTAAAAGTTAGCAAAATTCTATGCACACGTATCTTTAATATTAGCCTAAGAACATTAAAAAGTGTTCATTGGAAGCATTCTGACAATGCTTCGAATAATTTTAATTTCAAGACCTTCCAAATTTGAAAAATTTTCTTTTAAGCCTTGAACAATTGTCAAATATCGAATTGAAAGTCTTGATATTCACATTTGAGTCGAAACTGTACAAAATTCAATAATTTTAGATTTAAATATTGGAAATTGCCTTGTTTCATATTTATATCTTTAACAATTGTACAACTTCAAAACGTCAAAAATTGTCAGGTTTCAAAAAATTGTTTAGAATTGTAGAATACCTCTTAATATTGACGCAATTTTCAGTTCAAACTATAAATCAAAATGGTATCCTTCGTAACTGAAAAATGTGAGCATAAAACATTCGAAATTTTTAATTAAATATTGATTATATATTCAAAATTTAACAATGTAATAATATCAAATAAGAAGCTTGCAAAATTGAACAATTTGAAAAAGGTCTTCAAACGTAAACAATTCTGAAAAGTTATCAGAAGTTATGAAATCCCTTCCAGATTATTTAATGCAGAAGTAAAAGATTGAAGAAATTAATTATTTGAATTTATGCCTCAAAAACAGTTAAAAAAACAAAACAGAAGAAAATTCCTAATTCAGATAAAAAAGCACTTAGGATCTAGTTTGAAGAGAAAAAAAAATCAAGGATAATAAAATTAAGCTCTCAGCTTTACACTTTATGACATGGACAGCCTAAAATGATTTCAAAATCAAGTAAATAGGGTGAATGTTCACGAAAATATGGGAATAAATTCTTTTAATTAAAATTAATGTGGGTACCACTTGTACGATGTTGAATTCAATATGAAACGCTGTAAATGCATAACCTTTCAAGTATAATTATTGAATTTTCAACAAAATAAATGCATTTTTCACCAAAAAGATGAATTTTCAACAAAGAAGATTCATTTTTGACTGAAAAATACGAATTTTCAACAAGATACGTTAATTTTCAACCAAATAGTAGAATTTTCTACTAAAAAAGATGAATCTTTAACCAAATATGGAGTAGTAAAAATTTTAGTTGAAGCTATTTATTGAAAAAAATACTTTAATAGAAACAGTTGAATTTTCAAACAAAATGATGAGTTTTCAACTAAAATGATCCATTTTTAACCAAAAATGTTAGTTCTTAACAAAGTGGTTTCATATAAGTAGTTGAATTTTCAACTTAAAAATATTAATTCCAGACGAAAAATATAATTGTTAATATTTCAACCAAAAAAGATGAATATTCAACAAAATAGTTGAATCTTTAACCAAATAGTTGAAGTTTCGACTAAAAACAATAAAAGGCAGCCCTGTATATTGCAAATTTAAAATTCAAAACTTAAAGTCTTTCAAATAAATCATTTTTAGGCTTTCGCAGTCCCGGGCAAAAACCCTTATAGTTTCGGTCGGGTGCCCGTCTGTCGTACTGTTTTCCATAGTCGAATTTACCCTGTACCCTACCCGACTTTACCCTTTAGCTCAGCCGATTTTACCCCGTACCCTACCGACTTTACCCCGAACCCTAGCCGAGTTTACCCCATATCCTAATTGACATTACCTTCTAAACTTTCCGACTTTACCCCGTGCCATATCCGACTTTACCTCGTACCCTACCCTACATTACGTCGTACCCTACTATACGTTCACGATACGAAGGCCCCTCCAAAACAGCTAGAAATTTTTGTAATTTACACGTGAGAAACAAATTGCACAAAAACACAGCTTATATCATGAGAAAGTTAACTTTATTGCGCTTCAAACAAGTCCCCATTTATTTATGTAAAAAAATTAGTTTGGATAATATCCTTGGCGAAAAGATGAAAATCGTGGTTCTTTCGCGTCACTCTGTCCTTCCTTGACTTTTGGTGACGACATCTTTGAACTGAACAGTGTAAAAAATATGAAAAAAATCATATAGGCGCATTCATATTTTGACTACGGATACGTGAAAACAAAACTGCAATATATTAATAGCAATTAACGTAAAATGAATTTGAACATGACTATGCTATCTCTCATAATTTACACAGTGGAGAGTTGTGTTTTGGCTTAAACTGCTTAGACAATTTCAACAAATGCAATCGAATAACAATTAGGAATGACAATCTTGAAACCTATTAATGAGTAACAAATAATCATGGAAGACCGACGAATGGTAGTGTGGGTGTGGGTATACTATGGACTGTGTCACTATGGGATACCATAGCTAAAGGTCACCTCGGGGGGTCTACTCCTTTTTTTCAGGCAGTAGCTACTTTTTTCAATGACTTGACCCTTCAGCTATGATATCCTGCTGTGTACGCACACCCACACTACCATTCATCGATCTTCCAGGTTTATTTGTTATTAATTAATAGGTTTCAAGCTTGTCATTCCTAATTATTATTCAATTGCGTTTGTTGAAATTTTCTAAGCAGTTTGAGCCGAAATACAACTCTCCACTATGTATATTACGCGAGATAGCATAGTCATGTTCAAATTCATTTTACGTTAATTGTTATTAATATATTGCAATTTTTTCTTAACGTATGTGTAGTCAAAATATGAATGCATCTATATGATTTTTTTCAAATTTTTTACACTGTTCAGTTCAAAGATGTCGTCATCGAAAGTCAAGCAAGGACAGAGAGACGCGAAAAACCCACGGTTTTCATCTTTTCGCTAAGGATACTTTCCAAACCAAATTTTTGTACACAAAGAAATGGGGACTTATTTCAAGCGCAATAAAGTAAACTTTATCATGATATAAGCTGTGTTTTTGTGCGATTTTTTTCTTACGTGTAAATTACCAAAATGTGCAGCTGTTTTGGAGGGGCCTTCGTATCGTGAACGGATAGTAGGTGACTTTACCCCGTACTCTAGCCCTTATCCCGTACCCTAGCTGACTTAACCCTGTAGCCTAACTGACTTGATCCCGCACCCTAGCCGACTCTACCGAGTAGCCTAGCCGATTTTACCCTGTATCCTCGATAACTTTACCTCGTACCCTTGTCGAATTTACCCCATACCCTAGCCGACTTTACCCCTACCTTAGTGAACTATGTCCTCAAAGGCTACCAAACCCTTTCTTTTGTAGGCGGATAGCACCTGCCTGAGTAAAAATTCTCGGTGAATCAATTAGCTTACGGATATTCATTTGGATTATACTTGTGTGACGATGATACCGAAAATATTGTTTATTTCACGTACTTCTAGCAGCTTAGATCATCCTTATAGAAAATTACAATTTCAATTTTTTTGAAGTAAATTTTTTGCGGCAATAGTCGTTCAGGCCCACAGATTCTAAATTGTTGAATTAAAAATAACTAAGTTAATAATTGAAACATTTTCATTCATCCATTTTCATCCTTCACATCTGTTAACTGTCTCATTTCTGATTCTCAAAAGGTTCGTTTCGAAAATATTTTACGTCGGCTTGAAATCAAATTGTCAAAAGACCATAAAAGTGAGACATCTGATTTTTACTCGGGTAATTTGAGTAATTTTTAACTCGACCCGGGTAAAAAAAATTTGTTATGTGATTGATCTAGGGAATCATCTGGGAAATCGTATGGGGGTGATCTCTCAGATAGTATAGTAAAAGTATGGTAAATGAGACTATCCCATACCTGATGTATATTTGAATAAAGTATATTGAAAGTATATCTCAAATATAGCTAAAGTATATTGATGTATGGTTGAAGTATAGAACAATTACTGCTTAAGTATATCTAAGAAGTATAGCTGCAGGATAACTTAAGTAAGGCTAAAGTAAAGTGGAAGTTTTGTCAATGTATGATTTGAATATATCTTTAAAGTATAGCTTAAGTATGTAAAGTATGTTTAAAGTATGGGAAAATTATGTCTAAATTATATGAAAAGTATGGCTATAGTATATATAGCCGTATTATTTATTATGGGAGATAATGGGATACCTGAAATGCATAAAATTAGAGATCCAAAATCATGCTCTTCATAAGATCAACAAATATTGTTAGCAATTTCTGAAATAAGTAAAATGCAAATACTTTATGCTGGTTAGGAATCAATGATTCAGGATCTCTTACCAATCAAATTTCCATTATAGATCCTCATGTTTTGTGATGATTTTTCCCACAAAGCTCAAAACAGAAATGGTTATTTTCATTTCCGAAGTGTATTTCATGAGAAAAAGTTGAAAGAATTTTTTTAGGAACTTCCACAGTTTATTAACGCGCATTTGCGTTGCACTCGCGAATAATCTTCAACATTCATTTTTCTCATGAAATCGCTAGAATCGATATTTTTTCATATTATCGGACGAGCTATCATTCATGATCCATTATTTTCATCCCGTTGCTGGGATATCTTGAAAAACAAATGAGTGCCATTCTATGCACGATACTTTAACCATACTCAAGTATAGATGAAGTATGGGATATACTTTAGTTATATACTTGAGTATAGATAAAGTATATGTATCCCATATCTATACTTTAGCTATATACTTCAGGTATACTTTAGATATACTACTTCAATATACTTGAAGTATGGGATTGTCGCATTTGCCATACACTTTTTATATTTCGGATCACTCCCATACTTATAATTTGTACCCGGGCGATGAAAGGTTTGAAAAAGTGAGCTTTGCCATTGGAATCTACAATGATAGTAGGAAATAAAAGAATATAAATATGAATAAAACGAATATTATCCACCTCAATTTCTATTGATGTATTTTTTCCTCGAGATGTTGGTTAGTTTCGAACTCTTAGACATGTAACTCGGCGCGGGTAGAAATTGCTCGCGGTTATTAACGCGCATGTAATCTGCACGTACCTGTGCAACTATATACCGCGTTTACAACCAGTTTCGTCGACATTCCTCAACGATAGGCTAGGAGACATCTGCGTACTGGTCACCGTGCTAAGAGTGAGAGAGATGAACTGACAGAAAAAAAGAGATCCAGAAAGAGAACGTCAACCGGTCGTTGTATGAACATACGCATATGAAAGCTCGCTCGGGGATCGACATACGAATGAACGCTAATACGGCATGATAGTTCGATGAATAATTAATGAGATAATCGATGCTATCGTGACCACAATGCACTTACGATAACCGGACCGATCGCATCTCCTCTGTCTATCGTAGACCTAAGCCTGGACCAGGATCATTTGCATTGACAGTTATGTTTTACTTTTCTGACTCGTCAGAAGCAACTAGGGTTTCTATTAGAACCGATTCTTGCTTCCAAAGCAGTTGCAATAAAAAGGAACCTCTCCTGATGAAAAGAAACCCTAAATGATAAACGGTTTCTAAAGGAACCCAAAGTATGGACTCAAACTGTTCTAATAGAGTCATTTTGTCACTTCTGCCTTGACTCACTGTAATGATTTTATAAGTGAATGATGCACATTTTACTTTGTAATTCGGATGAAATAATATTGCACTGGGAAAAATTTAATAAAGAAACTAATATTATAGAAATTAGTCATTCTTGAAAGAAAGATAGTACAAATTAAATGACAGTTTTTATGGTTATGTTGAAAATTTGACATTTTTAACTGCGCGTGTACCAAAAAGCGCGATACTATATAAAATTATATAATGTTCGCTTCCAATATTATCTTAATATTAAATTTTTTTCAGAAGTTGGGTATTTCTATCATTGAGTTTAATTTGTTTGAAAAAAGAATAAAAAACGTTTGTTTACCTTGATCTGTATGATTATTCATAGTATTTATTTATTTCAAACAGGCTTGCGCTTTTCGGTAAATGTGCAGTTAAAAACGCCAGCCGCCAACTTTTACTTAGACCGCAACCTCACCGAATCCTCAGTTTTTTTCTGTGCTGTCAAATCTTTTATTTTCATAATAAGTAATTTTACAGAAGGGTGAACAGAATTACTGACTGTATCTTCAATGAGGTCTATGCATATTGCATCCTTCTTCAGGAACTTATGTGCATGTAATAATGCAATCACGCAATAATAAATTTACATATGAATTATGGTAAACAATTTTCAGAACAGGGAGGGTACTTAAATTACGTAACAGCCCAAGGGGGGGGGGTCGAGAGATTTTGTTACGATTTGTTACGGAAGTGGGGGTAGGGTCTTCATTCATGTACGTAATTTGTGAAAATTCGCAAATGAAAAAAATAACTCGCAGTAATTGCATAGAAATTTAATATGAATTTACGTTTACGCGCCAATGAAACTGGCGGGCGAAAAACGAACCTAGCCAACAACAATTTTTTCTAAAGTCAGGGAATTTTATTGGGCAGGGAAGAGTCGGGGATTTAACACGACGCTCTTCATATTGCGGGAATTTCTATTACTTTAAATAAATATCAAGAAGAATGAATTTGAAATTTTTAAATTTGTATTGGATACTATTTTATTTCGTTTATAAAATATTCTAGGTTAAAAGCATTACAAGTTTCAGATTCTGGTTTTGGAATATTAATGGTCAGAGAAAATTAAAAATTGATAAGGGAAAAATTAGGGAATTTTTGAAATCAGGTTTTGTGGTAACTCTGATATAATATTCTTGTTACTAATTTATTTGCCTTCAATTTCTGTTTCTATTTTTTTGCAGTTACTTCCGTGTCAAGATTATTTTTTCAGTTATAGCTTTTGTTGTTTGTTTGAAAATTTAAAAATTTGGTTAAAAAATCATCCTTTTTGGTGGAAAATGCATCTATTTTAGTCGGAATTGCGTCTGTCTTGGATAAGAATTTAGGTTTTTGGTTGAAAATTCAACAATTGCGTTACAAAATCATCCTGTTTGGTTGAGCATTAGTCTTTTTGAGTTAAAAATTCAAGTATCTTCGTAGAAAATGTAATTCGTGTTTAAATCTCATATTTCGATGTTGAAAATTAAAATCAAAATCTGTTTTTAATGAGAATTTAACTATTTTTTTTTAATTTGTCTTTTTAATTTAAAAATTCATTTATTTTAGTAAAAATTGCATCTTTCTGGAATGAAAATGCAACTGTTTGGTTAAAAATTCATCAATTTTGCTCAAAAGTCATCATTTTTGGTTAAAAATTCAAGTATCTACGTAGAAAAATTAATTCTTATTCAAAACTCATATTTTGATGTTAAAAAGTCAAACTGAAATCTTTTTGGATGAAAATTCGACTTTTTTGAAATTTGTTTTTTGATTTAAAAATTCATCTTTTTTAGTAAAAATTGCATCTTTCTTCAATAAAAATGCAACTTTATAGTTAAAAATTAATCTTATTTGCTTGAGGATTCAACTATTTTGTTTGAAAAGTTTGATTGAACAACTTTGTTATGAAATCATTTTTTTTTTGTGAAGATTCATATTTTTAGTTGAAAATTCATCTCTTTGGTTAAAAGTTGACCTATTTTGTTAAACATTCATTTTTTTAAATAAAGGTTTATCTCTTTGGTTGAAAATTCATATTTTCTGGTTAAAAATTCAATTTCTGTGCTGAAAATTTGTCTTTTGAACTAAAGGTTCAACAATTTACCTGCATTTTTTTTCTTACATGGCTGAAAAATCTTGATTAGTTGAAAGGTCGTCTTTGTAGCGAAATAGTTTAATTTTTAACCAGAAATATTAATTTTCAAGAAAAACGATAACTTTTTACCAGGTTTTTGAATTTTCAAGCTAAATAGATGAATTTTCTACAAAACAGCTTAATTTTCAACAAAAAAGTTCATGTACGACCAAAAAAAAGAAAATTTCAACTTACACAGGAAAAATTTGCAATAATTTTTAGCAAAGTAGTTTATAATTTTCGGTCAGAGAACCTAATAAATACGAAATCTTTCAGACTAATAGTATATATTAGCAAAGTAGTTAAATTATCAACTTTAGTGATGAATCTTCTACCAAAAAAATGATTTTTTAACAAATTAGTTCAACTTTCAACTAAGTAGTTGAATTTTTGATCAAAAAGATTGATTTCGTAACAAACGAGATAAAAGCCGAACCGAGCATGTGATGGTAGACTCTTCAACAATAAAAAATTAACTTTTACCCAAGAAAATTTGGATTTTCTGATTGGGTTCTATTAATTATTAAAAAAAAGGGGAAAAGAGTTCATGGATGGCCCCTAATATTTTAAGTTAATCTGCCGTCAAAGTGAATCTTTAAATTAGATCAATGTTCTAAATTGAATAAAATGTCCTAAGAATTTAATTATCAGTACTCGCATACTATCAAGTAATTTTTTCTTAAACTTTGCACTTTTTTGTAAAAAAATGTGCAAAATTTAACAAAAAAATACGTTCAAATACAAATAGCTAATTTTGTCTTTTACTTTCTTGTAGAAAAGTATACAAATTAACAATAGAGTATAAGTTTCTATAAATCAAAAATTTGTATAACTTTTTAGTAATATATATTCTTTTTACTTTGTTGTAACAATCCACTAGGTATTACAGAAAACTACAGGACAGTAGTTTAACAAATGTAAGCGTTAGATTGAAACGTTATAAACTATTTTTAATTTTAAAATAATTAAAAAAATTAAACGCTTGTATTCAATTCAAAATCCTATTCAAATATTGTTGCAATATAAACTATTACATTTTTAACCCATTTAATTTGACATTTTTTAATTCGGAAAGACATTTTATTGAATATTCAGCAATATTTTACTTTTTATTTAAAATGCGCAATTATAAATCAAATACTAAAAACTAAATAATTTAAAACTGAATTATTTATAATAGAAAGCCTTGAATCGTTAATATTTTAGAGAGTAAAATTTAAATTTTCAACGTTACAATTTCAACTGGTCTATTAAACAAATTTTTAATGTGTGAGTGAAATTATGGAACTTTGATGCACAAATAACAATTATTAATTTGGAAAAAATTTGAGTTAGTTTAAGAGATATTTACAAGTTCTGAAAGGATCCAAACTTAATTTAAAATTGGGAAAGATTCGAAAAATAAAAAAAATAAATTTACATTTTTGAAAATTTCGAAATAAAATTTTGAATCTTTTTAAGGATCTTTAAAATTTTTTTAAAATAAAAAAAATTCCTAATATTGCCGAGAAAATTCAAAGTGATTTTTCATCTTGAAAAATTAATTTTAGGAGAATATTTAAAAAGATTTTAAAACAAATTCTTGAATAATGAATGACAATTGAACAATTATTAGTTTGGAAAATAATTGAGTAAGTTTAAAATATATTTAGAAGTTTTGAAAAGATTCCCAAATAAATTAAACGTGAAAAGATTTCAAAACATTTAAAAAACTATGTAGATAAGACGTAATAATTTTTTTCGTTGAAAAATTA
>CAKNWT010318318.1:0-11086 GCA_932066315.1 Andricus coriarius
TTTCCTGTGAATATTTCTCTATATATGGTACTTTTTTCTGAAAATTTCCGTCACACCTAATTTACAGAGAAATTTCAGGCTTAAGGAGACTTTGTCTGCTTCTTTCTGCAAGCAATTCCTCTCGATAAATTTCTTCTAGGTCCTTTTTCTGCAAATCTCGGTAAGACCTAGTTCGCAGAGAAATTGTAGGGAGAAGGAAACCTTCCCTGCATTTGTCTGCGAATATTTCACTCTACATGGCACTTTTATCTGCAAATTTCCGTCACACCTAATTTACAGAAAAATTGCAGAATTAAGGAGACTTTGTCTGCTTCTTTCTGCAAGCAATCCCTCTGGATAAATTTCTTCTAGGTCCTTTTTCTGCAAATCTCGGTAAGACCTAATTTGCGGGGAAATTTTAGGAAGATGCAGAGCTGCCCTGCATTTGTCTGCGAATGTTTCTCTCCATATGGTACTTTTTTCTGCAAATTTCCATCACACGTAATTCACAGAAAAATTGCAGAATGAAGCCGACTTTGTCTGCTTCTTTCTGCAAACAGTTCATGTCGATCAACTTCTTCTAAGTCCTTTTTCTGCAAATCTCGGTAGGGCCTAGTTTGCAGGGAAATTTTAGGGAGAAGCAGAGCTTTCCTGCATTTTCCTGCGAATATTTCTCTATATATGGTACTTTTTTCTGAAAGTTTCCGTCCCACCTAATTTACAGAGAAATTGCAGAGTTAAGGAGACTTTGTCTGCTTCTTTCTGCAAGCAATTCCTCTCGATAAATTTCTTCTAGGTCCTTTTTCTGCAAATCTCGGTAAGACCTAGTTCGCAGGGAAATTGTAGGAAGAAGGAGTGCTTCCCTGCAGTTGTCTGCGAATATTTCGCTCTACATGGTACTTTTTTTTGCAAATTTCCTTCACACAAATATTCGCAGACAAATGCAGAGAAGCTCTGCTTCTTTCTAAAATTCTCTGCGAAATAGGTCTTACCGAGATTTGCAGAAAAAGGACTTTAGAAGAAATTCATCGAGAGGAACTGCTTGCAGAAAGAAGCAGACAAAGTCTGCTTCATTCTTAAATTTTTCTGTAAATTATGTGTGACGGAAATTTGTAGAAAAAAGTACCATATAGAGAGAAATATTCGCAGACAAATGCAGGGTAGCTCTGCTTCTGCCTAAAATTTCCCTGCAAACTAGCTCTTACCGAGATTTGCAGAAAAAGGACTTAGAAGAAGTTGATCGACAGGAACTGCTTATAGAAAAAGGCAAACAAAGTTTGCTTCATTCTGCAATTTCTCTGTAAATTATGTGTGATGGAAATTTGCAGAAAAAAGTACCATGTAGGGTGAAATATTCGCAGACATATGCAGGGAAGCTCTCCTTCTTCCTACAATTTCTCTGCGAACTAGGTCTTACCGAGATTTGCAGAAAAAGGACTTTAGAAGAAATTAATCGAGAGGAACAGCTTGCAGAAAGAAGCAGACAAAGTCTGCTTCATTCTGCAATTTCTCTGTAAATTATGTGTGACGGAAATTTGTAGAAAAAAGTACCACATAGAGAGACATATTCGCAGAAAAATGCAGTGAAGGTCTGATTCTTCCTACAATTTCTCTGCAAACTAGGTCTTACCGAGATTTGCAGAAAAAGGACTTAGAAGAAGTTGATCAACAGGAACTGTTTATAGAAAAAGGCAGACAAAGTCGGCGTCGTGCTGTAATTTCTCTGTAAATGATGTGTGACGGAAATTCGCAGAAAAAAGTACCATGTAGATTGAAATATTCGCACACAAATGCAGGGAAGCTCTGCTTCTTCCTACAATCTCTCTGCGAACTAGGTCTTACCGAGGTTTGCAGAAAAAGGACTTAGGAGAAGATGATCGATAGGAACTGTCTGTAGAAAGAAGCAGACAAAGTCTGCTTCGTTCTGTAGTTGCTCTGTAAATTAGGTGTGTTTCTCTGTCAAAGTAATTTTGTATCAAATTCAAAGACATTAAGTCTGTTTTCAATTGCAAAACTTCGTTATGTATGTTAAGTTCAAGTACCCATTATTGAAACCGAAATTTCCTAAGTAGTTTTAAGTCAAATTCAAAACGATAAATAAGACGCAGAGAAACTTTGCATTCTTCTGTGGCAATTAATTCTCTGCTTTTTCAGGCATTCTTCTTCCATTTTACCAAAAAAATAACACAAAAAATACCCTTTTTTGTAGCAGTTTTGAAAATAGTGAAGATGCTGAACAATACACATTTGTAGTTAAATGGAAAAGGAATACACAAAAATGCAGATAATTGATTCCCGCAGGACAGTGCAGAGGTTCTCTGCATCTGCTTTAATTTTTTCCAATTGCAGTAGTAAAGCAGAGACAATTGCAGACATCCAGTACGAACATTTTTAGAACAATGCAGAGAATTGTCTGCCGCAGAGTAATGCAGAGCTTCTCTGCATTTTTGCTGAAGTGTTGCAATTTAAGCAGTGAAGCGAGTATTTTCGAATATTCTTTGCAGGAAACTCGCTGAGAAAGGCATGCGAATGCAGACCATTTTTTGAAGAAGTGTAATGCAGAGTTCGTCTGCATTTATGCTAAGGTGTTTCAATTTAAGCAGTGATGCTGGAGACGTTTGCAGAGTACTTGCAGAGCGAACGAAGGCATATTATGAAGTAATTTGCAGAGAATTTTTTCCACCAGGGCTTGTGCTCCAATTGCGAAGAAGTCGACCGGACGCTACAAGAGGGACAGATGCAGCCTGAATGTCGGGACTCACGACATCCTACTTTAATCTTCCAATAGTGCAGTGAGGTAGGAAATGGAGGCTCAATAGAGATTCTAATTACAACCTACTTTAAGCCTACAAGTGGAGAAAATTGATATATGTACCGGTTGGGAGGCCTAAAGTAGGATTTAAATGTATAGAAATAAGTCCTCCTTATAGCCTCTTCAAGCCTACGAGGCTACAGACTTTGGAGGCCTAAAGTAGGGTTACAATTTAGACTCGGGATACTTTTTTCTAGGAACTTCAAGTCGAATTTATTATCAAAGCACATTTCTTTTAGTTGACCAAGTTGTTCACCTCCATCGCTGAATATGTGTTAAATTCAATTTTCTGAAATTCCTTGACAATTTTTGAAAGTCACTTCGTTCTTGAATTAGTTGTTTGTTTTTCTGAATATTAGTTAGATATGCACTTAATCACGTTCATAGATTCTTTTTTTCAATGTTAAACATCTCATGAGAGCTGGCAGGACACTAAGAAACCAATTCCTAAACCTCCTAGACACAACTTTAAAACAAAAATAGAGCATCGCTATATGCGCAATGACAAACCGTTATACCAACGTATAGTTCTGGAAAATTTAAACAAGGCGATGTCAATAATTCATCTGTCAGTAAAAGTCAAAAGATTACCGCTGAATAATTTGTTATTAAAAAACATTCCAAAGAGACGATTGCATATGAACGACATACGTAAGAAATGTTTAAGCAATCCATTTGTCGATATAAAATAGAAAGAGAGCCGATAAGAAATTTGTTTTCAAAGAATACCAAAGAGGTAACTTCAGAAAAATGATGCATGGTTTGGAATAAGTAGACGAAATTGTTTTTTTTTTATTTAAAAAACTGTTGAAAGAAGACCACATTTCTGATATGGCGAATTCTTATCCCATCACTTAATAAACTATATATGATTATCACGCGTTCAGATAAAACGTCAATGACGTCAGAAATTTCATTTGATCGAATGTCGGTGATATAGGGTGTCCCAGGCTCAAGTGTCCAACGTAGTGTAGTGACCGCTGTTCTCACATCGCTAACCGCTACAATAACACTGCGTCGGACTTCCGCTCACGCGGGAACGTCTGTTTATACCGCGCTCCTGATTGGTCCAGCCTAAATATTTTATAACTCAAAAACTATAACTTCAACTGATTTTTAGAAAAGGAATTTTCGATTTATTTATTTTTATTTTTATAAAGCTATCTAAGTGCGGACATTTAAGTCTGGGACACCCTGCATAGTCGGCCCAACTGTTTCTGGCTTAGAATTTCCTATCCTACTAGCTAGAGTTCATGCTGGACAATAGCTGTTCTCCCTTTTGATATTTGCCGAAAGGAAGCTCATTTCATATTTCTTCACATAATTAGACGAAAAACGTAAACCGTACGTTGGGCAGTATTTGATTTAATCATCTCTAAATATCCCATAGCTATGCGTCACTCGTCTACAAATACAGATGAGGTGTTGGTTCAGGTTCTATAAAATAATAACTTCACACTCAAAATATAAAGTGTTTTTCTTGCATAAGAATCGTGAGTAAAGGTATGTTAAACCTGAGATTGGAATTTTAAGAATTTTTTACACCAAACTTGTTATTTACAAAGTCAAAGACACGCACGCATACTTATGACGTAGTTAGAAAATGACTAAATAATTCGTTTGTCAGTAACATCCAAACGAAGCACCTTTTAAGGAATTTGTTATTGAAAAATAAAACATACTTCTTAGAAAAATGAATCTTCAAAAACATCATTCCACTGTATTAATAACATGCTTATAAGTGTAAGAGCGGATATTACGTCATTAATAATTAATTAATTTAGATACATTCCACATCGATCTCGAACCTTCTAGATTTATTACGAAACGGAAGCAAATTTTTTACCATGGAACAAAAACATGTCGGTAATAGGAATCTGTGCCATTTTTTAAAAATAGTTATTTTTAGTAATTTCTTGTTTATAGTAAAACTTATCTTGGAGGAGTCCGACCTCTGGACCATCAATTGTTTATTTTATGGTGAGGCGAGAGCTTTGGCTGATTCAGATCGAAGGCTAAACCCGACGATAGATCAAAAGACCAAAAGACGCTTGCATCAACTGAACAATAACATTGGATGGGCAAGAAAGAATGCGTCCCGTGTTCAGTGTGTGATTGACTACATAAAATCTCGTAGATCGTTCACGGGAAGGGTTCGAAAGTTCCCTCAAGAACTGAGGATTTTGAATCATACACTAAACAAGTCAAAGCTGCTGACAATCAAGCAGCATATTGCTCGCAAAATACGGGTGTTATCTGACCTAAGGAGGAGCATACGAGTATAAAAGAGGGAGGGATGGGTCACAGAGAATCAACAGTTGCTCGCTGACCTATCGCGCCTCTTAAGTGACCTTCCTGTTTCTGACAAAAAATCACCCAAGCCCAAAGACCTAGAGTATTTGGAGCGAGGTATATAAGATCCCGAAGAAATTCAAGCTGAAGGAAAATACTAGTAATATCATTCGCTTCGAGGAATTTTCCGACACCCTCATAACATATTCGGGGCACTTAGGGGCACGCAGAACTTTTCCGCTGCAGGACCATTGCAGCGCCATGAGCCCTCTACTCTTTTGTATCACACTTCTGCCTTTGAATGACCTGAAGATTTATGATTTTAGTTCAAAGTATCTTCAGAGTGCTTCAAATATCGTCGAAGGGTACATAGGAGAGATTGGTATGGACTTTGATTCGGACAAGTGAGCCAAGATTAATCTGAAGCGGGAACGAATGAATGACGTTCCCCGGGACTCTAAGGTTGGGGATATCATGTTTATTAGACATCTTGAGACTAGAGAGGCCTATACATACCTAGGCGTGCCTCAGAGCCGCATTCAAGACATAACATCATGAAGGGGTCTCTCCGAAGCAGATATAAGCGTATTCTTTGACACATTTGGTCTTCTAATCTGTCAGCGCTGAACAAGGTATCTGCGACCTACATTCTTATGTCATGCCGCCTAATTAACAATATAACAGTATAATACATATACAACAATATACTATAAGCACGAGATTGCGGCCCTCGATATCGCCACGCGTAAGATCTTGCAGATGCAGAAGAGCTTGCATATCAATTCGTCCGTTCCGCGAGTATACGTCCCATGCCATCAAGGTCATCCTTGACTCGCTTCGTTTCGTCAACACACACGAGGGTTTCACCGGCCTGTCGTTGTGATTTCGTGGTGCCCTGTGGCCACTCATATCACGGTTGTGAGATATAGCCATAGCATAGGTGTGATTTACCGCGGTTCTACTGGGAGCCAGTGTCATTTTAATAGATGTCAGTTGCCAGCTTCTCAAAAGGCTTGTTAATCATTTCATCCTCATTTTTCGTGGTCACACGCGTCTTACCCCTATCTGGCAAATCGTCAAAGTTTCCTACCTCTTTATACCGCTTCACCAACTTCCTTAAAAAGTCCTTTCAATTTTCCATGTAGCGCGCAGCCGCTGTGAAAGTCATTTTGGGTCCTTTTAAATGCGTGAACAGAAACACGGCTTCGGAACGACTCGCGTAGGCTACACTCATTGCAGAATACGTCTTTCCATCGTCTCAAAATGAATGATACTGAACCAAAACTTACAGTGCATCTGAGACTAACCTTTCCTCAGTCCCATACCATAGAAAATTTCTTAGATTATTTGATTTTGGTGGTTTGGTTGTGCTGCTTACATTCGTTTGCATTTGATTGGGTGTAGTTTTATTCCCTCATTACTTGACCTCATTACTTTTACAATGGGGGTTTCATCTGTACAAGAGAAAATTGAAATGATTCTCATTTGTGGAGAAAGTGTCAGGAATATCGAGGATGCTGTCGCTCTTTATGCTCAACGTTTTCCAGACAGTATACGATCACACGCTTCTTTTTACCTGGTGGTCAACAAATTCACCACTGACGGAAGTGTACAAGTGAAAAAAAACGAATCATTTAAAAACTATTACTGGAGTTAATAATGAAATCGCGATATTAGCCGCAGCCGCTCATGACCCTCTTGTTAGTACTCGCCAACTAAGCCGTGACTCCGGAATGTCACATAGTAGTGTTCTAAGGGTATTAAAACGTAATAAATATCATCTCTTTCGTATTTCACTGCATCACGAACTTCATGGCAATGGTTTTCAGAACCGAGTGACATTTTGTCAATGGGCGCTTCAGCACGAACTTCTGGTTCTTTCACGAACCAGGGTACGGTTAATCGACATGACATGCATTATTGAAGTGTGGAAAACCCACACTGGTTGCGCGAAATTGAGCGCCAGTGTCCTTGGTCCGTGAACGTTTGGTGTGGAGTAATTGGAGGCCAATTTATCGGTCCGTATTTTATTGATGGTACTTTAAACGGTGATAAATACAGTGACTTTAAAAAAATGAACTTCCAACATTGCTTGAAGACCTAAGCTTGGAAGTGCGACAGAACATGTTATTTCAACATGACGGTTGTCCAGCGTATTATTCGACAATCGGGCCTGAAGTACTGAATCGCGAACTCAACAGTCATATACATCTCAACAGTCAAGGATCTCAATAGTCAAGGATATTTCATATCCTTATACCAACTGTAATATTCAGTAAACACCAAAAACTACCCCTAGTATATTTAACAAATTCCACCTAAGCTGCCTTCGACTAAAGCAGCCAAAAAAAATCAAAAGAATCGCCGCAGAAACCTCTCCAACACACTATTAGGTTTTCCATCCATGCAATAATATTCAACAACCCTAAAAACAAAGCCAAGCACACTTAACAAAACCCATCTGAGCTGTATTCTAGTTGTTACGGTTGACTGAATTGTTGGGGTCACTGTCGTGCGTATTCTTGATATTTGCTTTAGTTTTCTATTATAATTTCTCAAGGTTTAAGAAGGATTGAATTTATCACAATTTACCCATCAACGACGGTTCGGTTGGTTTGTGTATGGGACGTGCTAGGTCGCTTCTTGGAGATCTGAAAGGGGCAAAAGATTTGTTTATTTATCCATTGTTAGTGTGAACGGTTTTTGTGTGACAGGTACTTCGATTTGCATTCTTCAGATTTAGGGTTTGACCTGGTCATCTGAATTGTTACAAATTCCTGGAATGATACACGCCTAACCCCAGTTATTGGAATGTACCGGCTTCGGCGAATGAAAGGTTTATATTCTTCATGTTTTTGACAGATGCTTGGAGGTGTGTTGGCGTGTGTATGTGTGCGTGTGTGTGAGGCAGGGGCAGAAAGGCAAAAGAGAATTGTGAGAAAAAAAAAGAGATCAATTTGAAAGAAAAGGGGTGGCCCTCCGCCTCCCGTTTCTCTGTAAAAGTGGAGTGCGGAGTCTGATGAGAATCCGCACTGCCAACCGGAACGGGTCGGAGGGGGTGGCAGCCCCTTCGATGCCAGATTTGGATCCCGCGTTATATGACCGTGAGGATCAACACTGAGCACGAGAGCCAAGGGCTCTCGGGGCGACACCTACGGATGACAGAGAGAGTACGGAGGCGGAGAGGAGAAGAAAGTTGCTCCGTTGCGTTGGACCCGAAGGGCTTGGGCCTTTGCCCCCTCGTGAGGTGAGTGGCATCCATCTTGCGGGGGGAGAGAGGGAAAAAGGGACGCTTGGTCGGACGGAGAGGTAGGCCCGAGGGGCATTCGCTCTACGGCCCTTGTCCAAGTGGGTACGAAAAGCTTCACACACACGCCTGCATTGATTTGGAACTTTGTGTAAAAAGTGAACGAGACTCGTACTACCGAGACATCAACCGAGTGTGGCCTAAAGTGTTTAATGCAATAAATTTGAAAGTGTATATTGCTGAACATAAATATTTTATTTCTGCAACAACTCCTTGCTCTCCTAACCCAAACACTAGTAGAACTGCAAAAAAATTTCAAATTAAAAATAATTACTCCACACACCCTGCCAAGACTCTAGTTCATGTCCTGATGGTTTTTTTAGTTGTTAAATATTATTTGTAGGAATGGGTGTGTCCAGTAGAATCTTAAGAAGGTGTATGGTGTAATTATATTAATTTTGAATTTGTTGGCAGTTTTGGTAAAATGTAGCTGAGATGTGGTTTGTTAAATGTACTAACGGGTAGTTTTTGGTGGGTACTAAATATTACAGTTAGGATGAGGATATGAAATAGAGTCTAGGAAAAGTATCGTAGGTGATTATTTTTAGTTTAAAATGTTTTTGGCTACTTTAGCTGAAGGCAGCTGAGATGGGATTTGTTAAATGTACCAGGGGTGCTTTTTTGGAGCTGCCTAATATTGTTACAGAGATGAACATATCTTCTAGGATCTTGGGAAGGTGTCTGGGGTGAATATTTAAAATTTAAAATTTTTGTTGGCTGCTTTAGTTGAAGGCAGTTAAGATGGGGTTTGTTAAATGTACGAGGTGTTGTTTTTGGAGGATGCTGAATATTACAGTGAGGATAAGAAATAAACTAGAGTCTAGGGAAGGTACCTCAGCTAATTATTTTTAATTTGTAATTTTGTTGGCTCTATTAGTTGAAGGAAGCTTAGATGGGAGTTTTTAAATATACTAGGGGCAGCTTTTTGGGGTTGCTTAATATTACAATTTAGTTTAAGATATGAAATAGAGTCTAGGAAAGGTATCTAAGCAAATTATTTTTTTTTTTTACATTTTTTGTTTGCTTTAGTCGAAGGCAACTGATACATGTTTCGTTAAATTTACTAGGTGTGGGTTTTGGGGGGGTTGCTGAATATTACAGTGATTGTTACAGAATTCAAGGGACTTCTACAGATTTCAATATAATTACACAGAATTCAAAAGTCCTTTTCCGAATTCAAGATAATTCTACAGAGCTGAAGAGAGTTCTACTCAATTTAAGAGAATTCTAAAGAATTTAAAGATAATTCTAAAGATTTCAAGAGAATTCGGCTGAACTCACGAGAATTATTTTTAATTAAAGAAGAGTCTACAGAATTCAAGAGGATTCTATTAAATTCTTGAGAATTCTACTCAGTTCAAGAGAATTCTACTAAGCTCAAGAGAATTCTACTGATTTAATAGAGTTCAAGAGCTTTTCTGATTTCAAGAGGTTTTTACTCAATTGAAGAGAATTCTACTCAATTCAAGAGATATTTACACAAAATTCTAGATCATTCTACTGAGTTCATGCAAATTCTGCCCAATTCAAGAGAATTCTACTGGGTTCAAGAGAATCGTACAAAATTCAATAGAATTCTACTGAATCCATGAGGATATTCATACATAAGCCTACAAATATAGTGTCTGCTTCGCAGTGATACCTTTTTTATTTGCTTTAGAACGATACATGTTTTCACAAACTGCTTTGAAAATTTTAGTAGTCTAGGCCTTTCAATTCTTCTTTCTTTTAATTCATATTGAAATACCTTTTTTGTCTGACTACGTAAAACTTTACCCTAAGTGCGCTATTTCTTCCTTGCACTTATAATCTTGAAACGGTCACTTTTGGTCGACGCCTGAGAGCAGGCTACACGAACTCGCAGGATGAACCCTATGCAGCGGTAGCCATCCGACAGGCGAGAATAGTTCCGGGTAGCGAAGCCAGGAGGCGTAGAATCCGTTCTCCCGCGACCTACCTCAACCGTAGAGCGTATAAGAAGGGAGGCGAGATGCAAATCGGGACACTCTCGAGTCGACCACGGGAAACCGAAGTCCACATCCGGACTATCCATCCGAGTAAGCTGCGAGGCTTCACGCTCTGGAAGGATATAGGTCCGTAGTTTTTCTATTCCGGGTACGCTGTACCAGACTCCGGAATTACCGTGTTCAGGGTACGCCGCCTAGGCTCCTGTATCAATTTTGTTTCTTTTTACTTGGGCTTTTATTTTGTCTTGGGTACGCTGTTCCAGGCTCCAGACTTTCGACTTTTTGTTTTATCCGGGCACGCTGCAACAGGCTCCGGAGAAAGATTACCTCTTTTTTATTTCAGACCGCGAAACGGCTTACGCTCTACGAGGTGCCGTCAGATTATTTGAAGTGTACAATTTCCCAAACGCGATACCACGACGGAAATTGTGAAGCCAGCGACCGCAGTATTATTATTGTTACCAGGTCATCATAGATTTAGAGTCCACGCGGTACGACTAAGACAGTGCAACCGCAGTATTAGGACGCTCTTCGGGTTGTGAAACCGTGATTTACCAGGCTTATCCATGCGTGACATGTAGGCCTATGGAACTATGTAAGACTGAATAATTACAACCACCGAGACTGATAGCCTTTAAGGAATCCTCGCGAAGATAAGTTATAAAACTAGGATCATTCATGCGTGATAGTACATCTAATGAAAGAACATAAGACTGAATAGATTGTAAC
>CAKNWT010318321.1:0-11361 GCA_932066315.1 Andricus coriarius
AAATATTTGAATGTTTTAACTATGTTATGAATTAACTTAGAACGTTTTTGGTCCTGGCAGGATAGCCAGGACCCCATTAGGTTCCGAAATGGCTAACTATATGATAAGGAAAAAAATGCATTGTTTTTTAGTTTATTTTGTATTTTTGAAACCCTAGCTCTTTTTGAAAATTTACAACAAATATTTCACTGAGACCCTTGAAAATTTGTTTGGTTCTGATGGACTAGCCACTACTTGATTAGGGCCCGGAGGGACTGACTAAATGATAACGAAAAAAAATTTATTTTGTTTTAGTGTTCATATTTTCTTTTTCATTCTTTTAAACACCCTGGCTCTTTTTGGAAATGTAGGAGAAAAAATTGAGTCTGACAATTATAAAAAGGTATAGTCATGACGGGCTAGCCAGCACCCGATTAGGGCCTGAAAAGACTGACTAGATTATGAGGAAAAAATTCATTTTTTCAATGTTCATTTTCGCCTTTGATACTTTTAGACACACTGGCTATTTTTGGAAATGTGCAAAAAGATATTTGGGCTTGAATTATTTATTCTTATGAAAAACTTCAACCTTAAAATTTTAAATTTCGATCATTTCTATTGAACATTTTGCGGTATATTTGCGAAATATTGCGGATTTTGGATTCGAATTTTATGCTGAATCGCAAATCTAATAGCGGAAACAATTCAAAAAATAAATGGCATCTGTGCAAACGAGTATTGGCAAACGATCGCTCGATTTTGAATTTGCCGCAGCACTAGTTTCGCAGTCTAGAAATTTATGGATGGGAGCACAGCCAAGGTATCGCTATTGCCACATTGGTCTTTGTGGTTTATATTTATTTTTTATTATTCTTTTTTTATTGAAGAGGGGATCGAGTGAAATAATGGAGGGTCGAATTCAGTTTGATAGAGAACGGGTAATTATTTTCGGCGGCCATTTGTCGACATATCCCCGGGCCTGCCGTCTCAATTCGCGATCATTAACATCTCTATCGCAAAATCTACGCCAAAGAGGCGGCACAGCCCGGCCCTCGACGCGTCAGGTGCAAGTCTCTTCACATTGGCTTCGAAAATACCCTAATTTTTTATCAATTTACTATTCTACTTGGAATTTTGAGTAATTCAGGGTGGCCGCTGGATCGGGAAACTGGGAAATGACTGGGATTTATTTGAGACAGGGAAAAACTAGGAAATGACAGTGAATTTATTTTTTGAACGGGAATTTTACAAATTTTTAGAAGAATAATGTATACAATCACTTAAAATATCGCCAATTTTAGCTTTGAAAACTAAAACAATTAGAAATTAAAAATGTTTGCATTTTTAATTCATGATGGGGAATCAACTGTAAATATAAATTAATTAATGCTTTTTAAATCTAACCTTTAATTCGAGTGTTCAAAATCGAACAATAATTTATGTTACAAGGCGATTCTGAATCTGTGCAAAATTAAACAATTTACATATTTTAAGGTTGAAAAATGAACTGTTTCAGTTCGAAAGCCTTATTAGTAAATAAACAAATTTAAACGTCAGATTAAAATTTTATAAAATATTTTCAGTTTTAAAATAATTTTAAATTAAAAGCTCTATTCTCGTGAGCGGTTAAATTAAAACATTCAAATTATCTAATAAATAGTGGATTAAAATTTCTAAAAGTTTTAGGTGAATAGTTTTTTTTATCGGAAATTAACATTTTTAAAGAAAAATCATTTGATAAAAAATTATTAGATTTCCAAGAAAATTGACAATTTTCAACAACTTGAGGTTATTTGGCCACTGGACCAGAAAACCGGGAAATGACCGGGATTTGTTTGAGACCGGGAAAAACCAAGAAATGAGAGTGAATTTATTTTTTGATCGGAAATTTTACAAAGTTTTAGAAGAATGATCTATCCAGTCAACTAAAATATCACAAATTTCAGTTTTGAAAACTTAAACAATTAGAAATCAAAAGCGTTTGACTTTTGTTATTTTGATTAAAAATAGTTTTATTTTGATCGACTCTAAATATTAATTAATTAATGAGTTTTAAATCTAAACTATAGTTCGAGTGTTCAAAATGGAACAATAATTTCTTTTACAAGGCGAGTCTGAATCTGTTGAAAATTATATAAAATACATTCAATTTTAAAATAATGTCAAATTAGTAGTAGATTCATAATTAAAACCTTTGATTTAATTTCAAATCCTGTACACATATAATAAATACGTATAAATGAAATAATGAAAACTAAACAATTTGTAACTGAATTGTTTAAAATATGTAGCTTCTTTCTACTAATTTTTCAACAAAATAGAACTACATCTATCCGTAACTTTATTTGTAATAATAGTCTTTGACAAACCAGGAATGGAGAATTTGTTCACAATGAAATTATGTTTACCGTGAAGTTTATTGCGTTCTTTAGCAAATATTTAAATCCCATCCCGAATTTCAGGACGATTAGTCATTTCGTAAATATAAACTTTGAAAATTACATTTTTACTGTTCCATTAAATTTTTTTTTATTTTTAGGTGAGTGTTGAATTATGACGTATAAATAACAACTAAAAAAATATTCATTTGAAATGACTTAAAATAGAAAAAATTCAACTTAAAAGAATTTATGTGTAAAAAAACGTTTCGATTTCACAATTCTAGTTTTAAAAGAAAGGGAAGACATTTTGGTATTTATAACATTTTTATTGAATTTGAAACAAGGAAACTTCAGTTTTTAATTTTTATTGAATTTGGAGAGGGGCATTTTTTCTTAGTATTTTCATCGAGTTGGAAGGGAGAAATTTTATATTTCTAAAATTTTTATAGAGTTTGAAGGAACGCAATTTTAGTTATTTTTTTATGGGAAGCGAGCATTTGTTCTTTTTAGCATATTTTTTTAGTTGAATGGAGCATCTTTTTATTTTCAATCTTTTTTCTGAATTCGAGGTGGGTAATTTTATATTTCCAATATTTTTTTAGTTGAAATGGAGGAAATTTCGGTTTTTAACTTTTTCGGAATTGGAAGATGGACATTTTTTTGTTTTTAGGATTTTTATCGAGATAAAATTGAGTAAATTTTAATTTTTTCTGAATTGGAAGAGAAACATTTTTTATTTCTAATATTTTTATACAGGGTGTTTTTTCTAACTTTAGACATCGAAATATCTTAAAATCATACGCATCCTATGAAAAAAATATCGGTAATGAAAACTTTTTATTTTCGAGGGGGTAAAGCGACTTTGAACAAAATTTACCCCACACCACCCCCCAGGAGACATGGGGGGGGGGTGGTTTTTTTTTCTTTCGCGACTCGAAAAAAATTTTTCGAATAAAACTTGTGTATTTCATGAAGGAGAATCTGAATCTGTGATAAAAAATTGGGGTTTCAATTTGAAATTACAAAGTCACCCCCTCCCTGTCTCCTGAGTAGGTGGAGTGTGGTAAATTTGTTCAAGGTCGCTTTTTCCCCTCGAAAATAAAAAGCTTTTATTACGGATATTTTTTAATAGGATGCGTATTTCTTGAGATATTTCGATGTCTCAAGTTAAAAAAAAAACACAAATCCTGGTTAATAATTGTTTTTTCTTAATTAGATTTTGTATTCTTAACTTTCAGATAAAAGGGGGGAATTTATTTTCAATTTTGTACTAGTTCACAATTTTAAATGTTGCAGTTTAATTTTGTTGCATTGAAGTTCAATAGGAAAGTGTTAAAAAGTCCATTTTATTATACATTCAAATTATTATTCTAAGAGTTCGATTTAATTAATTTCAATGACAGTGAATAATGTTTGTAAACCGTGAGAAAGCCGGGAAATTACCTGGAATTGTTGTCATAAATTAAAACAGATGCCCTGTAATTATAGTCGTACAATATTGTAATGAAATTAAATAAACATGAACAAATAATACTGAAAATATTACGGTTTTTTTTGGAATATTTTGGAATGCTTGGGAACTTTATAGAATGTTCCGGGCTGTTTTAAATTATTTATTTTTGAAATTCTTTGCAAAATATAAAATGTTCTTGACTTTTATATACAGAATATTTTGGAATATTTTCGAATATTCGGGAATGCAGGGATCACAATCAGTCCCCTGATCCCCTTTTCGCCATATTGTTTTTAAATACCCTATATATACCCCTTGTTTTTTTTAAAATTATCGCCGATTTGTGAAAAGAAAAGAAAATCTAACATGATTGATTCAACAGTGTCACGAAAAAGAAAAAAATACATCTGATACTCAATTGTTAAAATTGTTATCCTACCGTATTTAAATTATAAATAAACTTTTTTTATTTTCCTATCTGAAAAAAGTGGTGTAACGATATGTCTCGCAAATCTATCAATGATTGTTGTTGAAACCCTGCTTGGCGTTTAATTACTTGAAGTTGTGTCATATCTGAAATTTTGCAAATTAAATCTGCAAATAATCCTTTAACTTGATTTATAAAATTGTCAAAAAAGGCCCATTGAATATTTTAACCAATTTTAGAAGAGAAAACCAGGCGTAAATATTAAAGAAGTAGTTGAGGTCGTCATTGTTTATTTAAATGTAGTTATTTGCATATTTGTGTTTTTTTTTCCGCTTTAGGCAAAAGTCGTAATTTTCATTCAATTTGAATTTACAAAAGATCAAACTGTTCCTTGAAAGTGTCTGTACAATTACATTTGTCTGGTTTTTATCAAAATTAATTAATTGCGAAATAATACATACCAGTACTTTTAGTTAATCATATTTGAATGGTACAATTTGCTAAATAATATTTAATAAAAACTTAGTAAATAGCCTTTCCGTGTAAAGAGCCTTTCAATGATATACTGAGTTTTTGTAAATTATGAATGAATGAAAATTATAACTTTTGCCTAAAGCGGAAGAAAAAAGGCAAATATGCAAATGACTACATATTAATATTTATACTCAGTTTTTTTATATCATGAAATTGAAACATTTAAAATTAAGCCTCTTGGGAAATTAGCATTTCTAAAGAAAAATCATTTGAAACAAAGTTATTAGATTTCAAGAAAAACTGTGTTCCAACTGGAATTAGTATTTTTAAACCAAAATCAATGATTTAACTTAAATGATTTTTGTTTAGAATAATAAAATTGACAGGCTTAAGAAATTTCGGATGGTGTTACTGTCTTATATCGGAAATTAAAATTAGTATTAAAAAATAATTCGATTTCAAGTATGATTCATAACTTTTGAACAATCTTAGGTTAAATTGTTGTTATATATCGAAAATTGGCATGTTTAAACAAAAATTATTATAATTTGAAGGAGATTTCCGTGACGATTTGCAATCTTTCAACAATTTTGGATTATGATATGTTAGTTTTTTTCGTCGGAAATTCTCAATTTTACTTAATTAAAAAAAATTATATTTCAAACATTTCAAAGAAGATTGATAAATTTTTAACAATTTTAGATTATGTTTGCGTTTTACACCGGAAATTCGTATTTGTAGTAAAAAATCATTTACATTTCAATGAAGATTTGAAATTTTTGTTTAAATATAGATTACGCAAGCGGGTTTGATCGGAAATTTCGATATATATATTTCAAATAAGATTTACAATTTAAGATTATCGTAGCGTTTTCCGTCGAAAATCGGTTATTTGAAACAAAAGTACTTTGACTACAAAAATTAAACTTACAGTTTTGAACAACTTTAGGTTATGTTAGGGTTTTGCGTCGGAAATTGATATTTTCTAACAAAAATCCAACGATTTAATTGTCATACAACAGTATCATACAATATTCATTAATTCTGAAGTTAAGATATCAATTTTCATCAGTTATAAAAAATACTGTCCTTGCTTTTCTTTTTGATTATTTTAGATAATAGATACTGTAAAATACAAAACTTTGTATTAATATTCATTTTATATTTGAATTCAAAAATTTCCTGAGGTTGCAAAAAATAATAATAGCGCGCGCAAGCGCGTGCTTTTTCTATTTTAATCGTGATACTTATAAAAGTGTTGTATTCATTAATTTTTCTTCATTACGCTAGTATTTTTAAAAGAAAAAAATTCCCATATTTTCCTAACGATTGTACTGATCCCTGGGAATGTTCCTGATTTTTCTGAGATATTCTGGAATATTGCATAATGTGCCGAAATATTAACTATTATATAATAATTATAATAGTAATCTATTATAATTATTTTTGACTTTTCTAGAATATTCATGAATATTTTAAATGCTCTGACATTTTTCCGAATTCTAAAATGTTCTGGACATTTTTTAGAACTAAACATGAATGAAAGAATAATAACGAAATGTAACAAATCAGAGACAAGCTTCGATGCTTATGTATAAAGAAGGCACACCCTCAATAAAGAAGCACGGCTTGTGCGAGCACGTGAGACAAGCATACGCCGGAACCGGAAACTATTCAAGCACGCGAGCAACACGCGTACAGGAAATTAGGGTGAAACGATTTGAAAGGCTCGAAAACAGTTAAACCTGGGGACATTTATGGGGCTGCTCTTTTATAAAGAATTTTTATATACAAGATAATAAATCGTAATAATAAAAAAGAAATAATCCGAAAAAATATATGCAATGCAGAAAGATAATATTTTCAGATAATTTTCAACCGATATTAGAAAGTGGTTAATTAAAATTGTCCAATTTTGCAATATTGAATACTCGTCTTACGCAAAAACTAAAATCCGAGGTCACTCTAAACCAAGAGGTAAAGTAATGAGTGTAGACTAATTGTAAAACGCCACTTAAAAATATAATTGCGAATTTCACACTTATGACACAAAAAAGTTGAATCATTTTGTTATTCATACGGTAGTACAGTAATGAGAAATAGTACTCCTCTTTTCTAGAAAGTCGAATCTAAATATAATTACAAATTATTGAAAAAAATGTCGAATACGCTATGCATAAAAATATCACTCTAATGTAGAAAACAAGATTTTTTACATTATTAATATAGTGTGTTCTACATTTTTCAATAATATTATTAGTAAAGTAATGTAGTAAAATAATAAAAATTGATAATTCTTTCAATTCCAGAAAAAAATGTTGCAATTTGAAATATTTAATAAAAAGAAAATCAATCAGCGTGTCCGACAGTGTTATGTTTATATGATATTAAAATATAAAATTATACTTTGTGATATATTATTGTGACTCTCCTTCCTCTCTCTCCCCCTTCCAATTTAGACATGATTTTTAGACAGGCAACACTGTCGAATAAGAAGATTGATTTTAATTTCATTAAATATGTTCACTACTACACCATCCTAATAATGTAAAATTCTGCTTTTCTACATTACAGTGACTTTTTGATGCCTTCCAGTGCATAATATACATTTACTTTGTAAATTTCCTCCTTAAGTTTCTTTTTTCACTGCCTGCATCATTTACGGGCCTCTCTTGTACGTTACTGTTTTTATCATTTGTATTTTTTGTATACTACTCGAAATGGGGTATGTTTGTATTTTCAGTTTTCACAAAATGAAAAAAAGGTTTCTGAAATGGGATATGGTTGTATTTTCACTAAAAGCTACTGGAAAAGCGGTAAGGGTGTGTTCATACTTAGCTTTACTTTTTTCAGATATAGCCTCTTTAACAGAACACGCTTCATCCGTAATTATAAAATTAAGTTTTTTTTGTACCTAAAGAATGGACTAGGTGACCCCGAAGGATTTTGATGTCCTAAAAACGAATCCTTTGTCCAAATTTTTCCCATACGGCAAGATTTCGAGGTACACTAAACACTCGGTTTCAGTCCCCCCGGTTTCCGCCTTCCTAGAACTGCTGTATCAGGCGAGAGAACGGTTGCGACGTTTGTCGCAACGTCTCTCGCCAAAGGTTGTTTACGTTTGGATACCCTCGAGTTAGGATCAAAGACAAGACCCAGCACTGGATTGAAATCGAGATTTTGGTGTATAGCACTATACCCATTTCAGTTTTACACTGAAAAACTAGCAAAGAAGGCAAAGAAAGCGAATAAAATTGTGTGATTCGATTGATAAACGGTTCGTTGTCCAAAGATTTTTGAGTTTGCGGAAACCGAATCAGTCAATAATTGACCGAAATACCCAATACAAGTTGAAAAATATATTTTCCATGTAACATCTTCGTACATGTATAGGTGGCTGTGATTCACAAGTGCGATTCTCATTACGCCTATGTCACTCTGACTATAATTACCTCCAGTTGAAAAAAACCTTGCCAATCTGTTAATTCTATCAAAAGTTACAGTGGAACACGGAGCACAACAAAAACATAATTACAAACATAAGTCTTCTTTTTGCTGCGCGTATTCTACCAAAAATATACTCAAAATTGAAATACTTCATGGTAATAATCTTCTGTGATTGACTTGAATATCTATTAACTACTCAGGGTTGACCTATCAACCAACTCAGAAACTTACATAAGTGTGTAAACTGATACTGAAAAACGTAAGTGTAAAATGTGTAAATTGATATTTAAAAATGCAAATGTACAAATTGATATTGCAGAACGGAAATGTGTAAATTGATACTTTATATGATATAAAAATCATGTAAGAAGTCAGACAACTACAGTAAGAAACTATACATCGATATTCAGCTTTGGAATGATTCTTTTCGCGTGGAACCTTTTCGACCAAACCCACGCATTAGTTTCTAAACGATTGCCCCTCGCGTAATTAGATCCTTGAATTCAGTGGCAAAAAGCGGCGGCACCACCTTTCGATTCCGTAACTCATGCTCTCACTTACCCGATAGTTGTGAAATAATGCCATTACTCGCAATAAACGATTTGCTCGCGAACCTAGACCTTCGACAACATTAATTAATTAGAGCTTAAAAGATACACATTCAGTAAAATCAATGCACTATTTTAATCACCTTATTAATCTACCTAGTTGTTATCAATAAAGATCAGAAAAGAATGTAAGCTATGTTCATCTATTTTTTGTTATTACCAAACCTTAGCCTTCTAATCCCATTTAAAAAATGTATTCCTCTGTTCTCTATGTTCCTGTCCAGAGATATAATTTACCAGAATCACATTACTCCCTTCTTTCCCGAGTGAGTCACGCTTACCCCGAAAGAGATATGCCTTAATGGTATAATAATAAATAATAATAAATTGACCGGCGATAAAGGTTTTCTCAAGGGAGAGAATACATTTCCGTTCCAAAATAAATGAACTAATGTCCCAAATACGAAATGCTTCATCAATTCGATAATCTTTGTTTGGAATACTTCCTAAGCCAAATCGATGGTTCCCCAAACACCGGACTTCCAATCTGACCATAAATCTGTTACATCGCACCAGTTGGGCCTTATGGTGTTACGTTCCTTTCTTTCTTTTCTCCTTTAGTTTCTTTTTTCTTTTTTGGGCAACAGTATTGACTCGTAAATAGACAAGGGCCGGATGTGGGTCAGATGTCATGTGGGCGACCCCCGTATATATGTATATTGTACAAAAGCCACGCGAGTAGAGTCCCTTAGCCGCAGGTTGCAGGGCCGGTGTGTGGGCCGCAGGTGAACTTCGCCACCTGGCGGACAGCTTTGCCAACTGTCTAATTAATAACAATCGCACACATCTCAAACCTACTGAATATAACCGTCCAAATGCGAGCTTCAAGAATGAAAATATAAGAATACGTGCATATTTACACGCCCCTTACATTTGTCAAGTACACGTGTTCCTGCGGTATTCCAGTCAAGGAGGGAGACTGAAACAGGTCATGAACAATTGACCCACTTTATCAAAACTGTCATTAGATTAAAAGATGGCTCACGAACTTAAAAAAAAAACTGATTAACATTTGGGACTCGTTCCAAAATTAAGTATTGAATGTGTTCAGAAATCGGTGGTAGGAACAATTGCCTAAAGATATATCCATTCAAGATCAAGATGCCTAAGATTGTATTAACTTTTAATGGTTTTGAATGGTCATGTCCAAATATCATTAACTGAAGATCTATGTGGAAATGATAGGGCAATTCTGAAGCAAGTTGACATGTATGTACTAGTTAAGATTCAACTATTGCTGATGATTCTAGGCGAGAATAGTGGAATTGTTGAACATGGTGGTGAAATGTCTTCCCTTCAATCTTTATCACGATCTGGCTGTACACGTCGAGGAACGTGTTAACAGTATACTACTTAACTCGTCCTACTTGTTTCTCTGGCACACGTCGTTTCTTCTCACTCATACTAAAATGTTTTATGTCAGTGATAGTTGAGTTCGTTTGTTTTTAATAATCAGACTGTCAAGGACTACTAAACGTCCAATGAAGCGACCGCTGACGCGGAAAGATCGGAGATTGAAAGATTATAGAGAAGATTGCGCCATGTTAATTCCAATAAAGCATTATAACATCAGAAAGCAGGCAACACTTCAATCAAGAAACTTTAATTATACATCCGCTTTTCAAACCAAAATATTTTTAAAGAAATAACTCTCAGTAACCCAGTTACTCTCTTAGCATACTGTAAATAAGTGTTATAATTAAAAAACAAAAGATATTACCAATTAGGTTTTATTGGTGTGCAATAATGGACATGTCTACTTATTCTTAAGATAGCTATCAAGACAATGCCTCTTTCGAAATTGTTTTGCACCTTGTAATTCCTTTCTTGTAAATGATACCCGCGCCATGGAAATTAAAAGCAACACCTGTACCCGCACATATACAAGGCCCAATTTTCTACTTTTATAGTTGTGTGTTTGTGGATACAAGTTCTTGTAATGTAATGTGAAACTTCAGTCAGTCGAGACAGACCTTAATAATGACCATCAGTTGCGAATTATATCGTTCGCACAGGTGTATTTATATTTATCTGGAGTATGAATATAAATTATATACCATATAATTTTTCATTTATACTACATCACTAATTGAGTCCATAAAAAGTGGTAAAATACATAGACATCTATTAGTTTTTGTGCTATTAGTATTCCAGTGATTTTCTGAACAAATAGAATTGTTGTGTTTCAAAAAATTTAAAAAAATGTAATTTTCCACTTTTGAATCTCCTATTTGCCTCATAATACGCTTATGTGGTTTCACTGATATATTTTATATTAATTAGTTTAAAAAAAAAATTGCAATATCCAAGTTTTGCTTGGCACATACATGGTTATGGCAGAGGAAGATTTTTGACTATAGAGCTCTTTCAACTTGTAGCATTATTCCACTTTTCAAATAATTTATCTTTAACAAGTATTCACTTTTAATCTACTTTAGTTGGTTTGATTCTAAATTTAACTGTATCGCTAAATCTTAGTTATAGAAACATGTCTACAACCGTTGATTTTTCGACGGATTTAATTTTCTCCGTTCAGGAAATTGGTCCCGAATATATACATCGGCACCAATCCTGTAAGAGTATTAAACCTGA
>CAKNWT010318324.1:0-16842 GCA_932066315.1 Andricus coriarius
TTGCAAGGTATCTATTAGCCTGTCATAACAAGAGGTGTAAAGAATACTTTTGGTCTCAGCATCGAATTATTAATTCCGAGAGTCGGTGGGAAATCTTATCATTATAAGGCAACATGAGTGTAATTCTCTAAAGGGTATATGGCTCACCTATCAATAAACATTACCGTGGAGCTTAAATCTAGTGTTATAAGGCGGCTGATTTGGGATCGAGGAAAATTTTATAATTGCTACAACGTCTTCTACTTGACTGACATATTATCTGAGGTTGCTGGGTTAAGTACGCATTTGCTATATGGAACCTCGTGACTGAATAATATATTATTAATTTAGCAATAGCGTACTGCCATCGATCGCTACGCTTTATCTACTATGCCATTTTTCTTCACTACCTATAACATTTCGATTAATATGTGCTCTTCGTTGCTTCCCAGAGCTCGTGGTAAAGTATGATCCTGGCGCCTCTGATCATAAATTTCACACCGATCGGTGTAAACGGTAAGCGGTTTAATGAAAATTGCTTCCATGACAAGATTCGTGCCCGTATTATGTTTTTTTTTATTCCTGAGTAATATTTCATTTTGTAGGTAAAAGTTCACATTGTTGGGGATAAAATAGATTTTAATTTAGAGTCTCGTCAGTTATGAGGAAGAATAGATATACGCTTGAAAGCAGGAAAGAATTTATAATAGAAAAATACTGTTGAGTGGAGAAATAATAGGGTAGAATGCCAATTACTCCTGCAATCTGGTGTACACTCTCTGCAATCTAATGCAACTTCGTGGAATCCCGTGCAATCCCTCCTTACAAAAAAATATTTAAGGGATTCTAAGGAGTTTCAACTCTCTTAAACTGAACTGGTGAATCAGTAAATTTTCGTCGACACCAAATGATAGATTCAACCAGTGATTTAGCGCTCCACGCGGATAAAACATGCACCTTCAGTCGTCTGGTTAGCACAAAAGTGATAAATGATGAGTCTCATATCTAAACAGCTGACGGACGACAACGCGTTTGACCAGATGACTAATGGTACTGAATAACCAGTGTACCTCACTGATTAAACCAGGGACGAAATTTCAGTGAGTTAACCAGTGAAATCTTACTGATTGTCAGTGACACACTTCTGGCAGTTTCAAACAGTCAGATCTCACTGAAAATCATTGAGATTTCACTGGTTCATTTTCAGAAAGAAGATTTAAAAAATTTAAGGGGATTTCAAATAATTTTGTAGGATTTCCAATTATTTGAAGGGATTTCTCGAGAAATTTGCAAAATAAATTAAATGAATTTCAAGGGATTTCTAAAGAACTTTGGAAAATACATAAAATTAAAATAAATTTCAAAGGATTCTTAGCAATTCCGAAGATGTCAAGGGACTTCAAGCTTTATGAAGGAATTTCACAAGATTTAAAAGATTTGTTTGAATCTCCAAGGATTTGAAAGATTTCTAGGAATATAAACTTTTTTTTATCGAAATTTAATAAGCAAGTTCGATTTAATATATTATCAAGGGATTTAAAATTGTTTCTACTCATTTTAATTTTCATTATTTCCAAAGGAAACATAACAAAAGATTCCATAGGATTTAAAAACTTTTAAGCGATTTAAAGGAAATTTGTAGAGTTTCCAAAGATTTCAAGGGATTTCTAAAGAACTTTGGAAAATAAATAAAATAAAAATAAAGGTTCAGGAATTCTTAACGATTCCAAAGATTTCATGGAATTTTAAAGTATTACAAGAAATTTCATTAAATTTATTTTCCTTTTAATTTCCTAGGATTACAAGATATTTGTAACATTTTTAGGGATTCAAACGGTTTTTACAGAACTTTAATGAATACGTTCGAGTAAATTTATTTTCAAAGGATTTTAAATGATTTCTATTCATTTTAATGGATATTTACGATTTTCAAAGGAAAGATTTCAAGAAATTTTAAGGGATTTCAAAGAATTTCATGAGATTCATAAAATTTGAAGCGATTTAAAAGAATTTTGTAGAATTTCCATACGACGGTCCCGAGCCATTTTGACGTATCTCCAGCGAATGCGTTAAAACTGTCGTATCTCGTTTTCATGTTGGAAAAGTATTGTAACTCGAAGCACCAATTCCATAGTATCGTATCTCTTGAATGTGTTTTAAAAGTGTCGTAACTTGTTTTTTAAGGAAATATTGATATTCATATAGTTGAAAAATATGCGATATTAGATATACGGTAAGTATTATACAAACTCCAAAATAATGTAAATTTTTTTCAAAATGTTGATTATAATCAGAAAAAAACAAAGTACAGTCAAACTCGAATTTAACGTTCCCGAATTTAACGTTTCCGAGAATTCACGCCGCGCCGCGTGAATGTCAGGAGCTGCGCGGGGTGTGCGGGGTTCGCTAAATCCGGTTCAGTTAGGGTTGGTCAGGTCCAAGGACAGCCCCAAAACCGACGTTAAATTAGAGTTCGACTGTATTTTTTTCCATGCAAATCATTTTGTTCGATAATCGAATTTATTCAATTTATAATATATTATATTTATTTTTATAATTCATAAAACGTTTAATGTTTTTATTTTTATAACAAATCAACGAAAAGACTCCTAAAAGCTCTAGGAACGCAACGAAATTTCTCACATATTAAAACATGAAACATCCAAAGAAATAACACTCTTTCAACTGTTTTCTCTTTAGACGTTACTTCAGTTAATGTGAAAATGTTTTAGGCGACAGTTACGAACGTTACGACAATATGGAACGGAACGAACTCGAAAAATCATAATTCACCAAACATTCAATAACATCGCATTTTTTCTATTAATTTTTCATAAATTGAGTAATTGTACCATTAAATTGATATAATTTCAGTTCAATAGACTATATGAACATCAATATTTCCTCCAAAAACGAGTTACGGCACTTTTAAAACACTATCAAGACTTTGATGAATGCGTTCAATTCCATTTATATTCAAGACATTTCAAATGATTTCTACGCATTTAAATGGATTTTTGCGAGGCAGTATGGAAGGGGAGTGG
This sequence comes from Andricus coriarius, assembly GCA_932066315.1. Taxonomy (NCBI): domain Eukaryota; kingdom Metazoa; phylum Arthropoda; class Insecta; order Hymenoptera; family Cynipidae; genus Andricus; species Andricus coriarius. The sequence goes on from CAKNWT010318324.1 coordinate 3,024, forward strand.
AAGTAAGGAATGGGTCGCAAGGGAGGGAATGGGAAGTAAGGGAATGGAAACAGGAGAATGAAAGTAGGAGGTAGATGTAGGAGGCAGGAGAATTAGGAGAAGTAGGAAAGGTTGGGGAAGTAAATGAGACGGAAGTGGGTGAGTAGAATTAGTTAAAGTAGGGCAGGCCAATGCAACTGAAGGAGGGGGCGCAATGAAGGAGAGGGGAAGTAGGGGACAAGACGTGGGGGAACGGAAGTAGGGAAAATGAAGTAAGGAAAATGAAGTAAGGAAAAAGAAGTAGGTCAATTTAAATAGGGAAAATAGGGGAGGGAATTGGATGTAAGAGAGGGGATACTAGCGAGGGGGGGACAGTAGGGGAGAATCGGTAGGGAAATGGAAGTAGGGGAGAAGCGGTGAGGGAATGGAAGTAGAGGAACGGGTTTAGGGGATGTTGAGAAGGATGGGAGGGGAAGTAATGAGAGGGGAACTAGGACAGGTAGTGGAGGTTGGGGAGGTAAGCGTAGCGGAGGGGAGGTGAGTGGTATTAAGGGATGGGACGCAATAGGTGGGAGGGGAGGTAAAGGAATAGAAGTCGGAGAGGGTGGGAGTAGGAGATGGAGCGATGGGGTGAGGAGGCGATGAGATAGGATCAGATATGATCGAATTGGACAGGAAAGGATATGATAGAGAGAAGTGGTGAGAGAGGGTAGAGTGTGAAGAAGAGGGGGAGCTTTGGGATCAATCTACTACAATCACTTAATTTTTTAAGGGAAACAAAAATATAAAAGTCTCCAGTAATTGTCTCTTGGAAAATAAATGAGAAATATCAGTCCTTATATTTTTCCCGAATTTGAAAATAGTTTTGAAGATTGTTGAATTTTGAAGTGGACTGTACCTAGGTAGTGAACATCCTTATTATAACAAAGGCCAGGAACACATTCTGTGAAAATTTAAGAGCATCTTCCTAGTGGAAATAACTTATCCTAGGTTAAATTGCAAATTTGCTTATTATGCGTGCCAGTGCGTGAGGTAAAGGAGGTAAAGGAGGTTTACAGCACCTGTCCGAGTGGGCTTGGCCCGTGAGCCACGCGAAGGAGGCATATGGTTGACAGTTCGGGTCACTGTGTAAACGTAAACGTCTCTCGGGATTGGTCGCCAGGAAATTCATATAATACGTTTTTCGCGTAGAGACGCGCGACCTGGCTGTTTACGATCATTTGACCCCGGAGGATGCAAAGAGCGCGGGACAAATTTCCTATTCCTAAGTGCGACACCATCTCGTATAGACTATAGACTATAGACTATAAATGGCTGATGGCTATGCAGGTGAAGAGGAGGCAGAATGCAGGAAAGAAGCTTAGCTGCATAAAGAACAAGTAGAAGAGGTCAGTCTCGGGGAGGCTAATTGGGTGCGTCGCTCGTATAAGACGATACCTAATATCGTACACGCTTAGGTCAAAGGAACATTGCCCACGCTTTCACACCTTCCTATCAAGTCGAAATAAAAATTCTGGTTTCATACCTTCTTAGATTAGTTTGATTTTACTGGCAATTTATATATGTATAAGATAGGGTCGATTTTTAATGGATCCAAACACATATTTTTTATAACACATGCATGTTTTCTGCCTTTTTCGATGTTTGAAAAGTGAGGCTAAAGTAGTGATTTTTAAACATGGTGACGTCAAAGGCAGAGCAAAAGGATCAGAGGTGACTAATAAAAATTATAAATCTATGAGGTCTCATTTTGCGGGCTCACAGAAAGTGATTGTCAAGCCATCAGTTGATTGTGATGACAGATTGTTTACAGAATTCGAAACGATAAGTTACAATAAATTACCCATAAATTATTATAATGTACCATAAATTACCGAATATATCCGTACATTTCGAACATTTTTGAATACTCCAAATTTCATTAAATGTAAACAATTTCGAAATTCTAGGTAGCTTAGAAATTTATCATAAATTTCTACAATATCGTATACAACAATTCTCTAAATTTGAATTAGTAGAAATTTTACTAATTCATTCAGTACTGATCATTCAGTATTGATGAATCAGTTATTTTCAGAAGGTTACTAATTTCAACAGTTAAAATACCGTGACTGAAGTTAATCAGTTATTCGGTAACTGATGTGAATCAATTATAGACTTAGAATAAATTGATAGAGGAACAATCTTTAAAGTAAGCTTTTGTTCATACTCCAATATTATTTATAATAATAATGTATATTCTGAAATTTGCATTTTAATAAATGAATAAGAAACTATTACATATATGTGAACACATTTTAAACCTTAAACAGTATCACATTTAAAAATGGTGCATAAATATATTTGGTACATAACCTTTTAAAATTAACTTATTTCTTCAATACAACTATAACTGATCATTTAGTAATTTTCGTTTTACTAATCCCATCAATAGAATTCTACCAATTGTCAGTGACTCAATTCTAGCTACAGCAATTAGTAAAATTTAACTGACAATCAGTTATATTTTACTAATTCAAATTTAGAGAGTAGAAAATTGGTCTTTTCGGATTGAAAATTCAACATTTTTGATGACATTTTTTTCCTTTACAGATTGAAAAATCTTTCTTGGTTGAAACTAAGCATTCTTAATAAAAACTCAACTTAGTAAAATTGGTCTTTTTGTCTTTAAAATTCAATTATTTGGTTCAAATTTAATCTTTTTTCTTTGAAAATTCGACTGTTTTGCTAAAAGTTCGCTTTTTTTAATTCAAAGTTCATATTTTTTGTAAAATAGTCGACACTTCACGTTTGAAATGAACTTTTCGGTTTGAATATGCAACTGTCTTCTGAGAAATTCGTCTTTTCGCTTGAAAAATTTTCAAATAGTAATATTGTTATACTCTTAATCTTCTTTTCTGTTCGAAAAGTCTATAATTGTATTTTTAGTTTAGGATTCGTATTTTTTAGTTAAAAATTCGACTTTTTGGTTGAAAATTTAATTATCTGATAAAAAATTTAACTGTTTTGTTGAAATTCGTCCTTTGTGATTAACATTTCATTTTTAGTGACAGAAAAGTCATCGGGTCGACGAGGTTTTAAAAAATTTGCCATTTTAGCTTCAAAAATCGCCGTTTTTAAATTCATCACTTTGGTGGAAAATCTTCTTTGGTTGAAAATGTAACTTTTTGGTAGAACAACCATTTCTTTACTTAAAAAATTAACTGTATTGTTAAAAATTTGTTTCTATTCGGTTCAAAATTAATTTTTTGAACTAAAAATATAATGATTCCATTTTTAGTTAAAAATGTATCGTTTTTAGTAAAAAGTTGAACTACCTTATTGAAAATTTAGTTTTCTGCTTGAAGATTCTTGACTTTAATTGAAAATGGTTTATTAGTTCAATATTTAACTACTTTCTGAACCATTCGTTTTTTGTTGTTAAAAATTAATATTTTGAACTTAAAATGTAACTATTTCATTTTTGTGTGAAAATTTGTCTTTCTTAGTTTAAAATTCATGTATTTTGTTGAAATTTCGTTTTTTTTTTTGGTAGAAAATAAATATTCTTGCTTGAAGATTCATCTTTTTGGTTGAAAATTGAACTATTTTTGTGGAAAATTAAACTATTTGTTTGAAAATTCTTTTTTTTTGGTTGTTAAAAATTCGTTTGTTTTATTAGAAAATAAATCTTCTTGTTCGACAGTTCAATTACTTGTTTAAACTACTTTGTTAAAAATTCATTTTTTGGTTGGAAATGCATAACTTTAGTTGAAAATTCGTCTATTTGGTTGAAAATTTATTTTGTTTTGAGCAAAAAATTAATCTTTTAAATGAAAATGTAACTTTTGTTTGAGGATTCAACTATTTTGTTTAAATGTAATTTTTTTGTTTAAAGATTCTTTTATTTAGACAAAAGCTAATCTTTTCGGGTGAAAATTGTACTAACCCGTTAAAAATTAGTAGTTTTTTTCTTTGCAAATTTTTTTTTCAATGACAATTGAACCACTCGATTTTTGGTAAATAATTGTGGTTTTTAGGTTAAAAATTCGACTCTTTGTTTGAGAACTTATCTTGTTTTTTAGGAGTAATCTTAGGAAATCCTGAAGATATTGTTAGGAGTTGTTTCTTCTCGGAACGAATCTATTAAAACAATCTATCCAGTAATGAATAAGTTCTTAAAAAAAAATGAAAAAATAAAAAAATGGTATGACTCAAATTGTAAACAGATTCATCTGAAGAATCGATAATAATATTTCCGTTGAATGAGTTATGTTGACTGAAAAAAACGAAGAGGTTAAAAGGTTATTTAAATGTCAAATATATCAATTCTAATTCCGCCGTTATATGAAAAAAGATAAATAAATCAAAATTGTTATTAAATTTCTAAAATGAATATCGTTCCATAGAGCATATATTACGCTTTAAAGTAGAATTACGTATCACGGATACGATTACATTAATGTGAATTTGTACTATTGCATATCACACTTTGTCAGCTTAGTGTCAATTCAATTAAATCAGTTTACTTTCATGGATACTCTTTCATGAATATCTCCGATGGCTTTTCACTCCTCTAAGTCTCGAATTTACATTTGGATTGCTCCTGTGATTTTACAAGGATGTTACGCCTCTGCAGCTGGCACACCTGTCCCTGTTACATCCATGCATACCTGTTTACCACGTTCACGGGCATTACGAATATCGTTTACTCGCGACATTATATTCTTTGTCCATTATCCTTTACGAAGGACACCAGGAGCTGGATTCGTGCAAGTCGATACACCATTAGGCAATGGGTTTCCTTTAAGGGTTCACAAGTCAAGGGTCAAAATTTCCATAGATAAATTCTTCAACAAACTAGGAACTATCAATAAATTAAATGTCCCATTCATTTTATACTTTTTTTCTTGTTTTAAGAGCGTCCACATATTATGTGAAACCCTAAAGGGGGAGAAGGGAGGTCTGCCCTAACGTCACAAATTGTCGCATAGGAGGGGAGTCGCAAAGATTCTGTGAGACGTGATACTTTTCTGATGAAAAAATAAAATTTAAATCGGTGTCTATTCATTAATGACTGATAAATTACTGATATAATAAATAATAATAATAAAGGCAAACAATTGAATTTTTATCAAATAGCTGAATTTGTTACCTAAAAAGATGAATCTTCAACCAATAAGATAATTTTTTTTAAAAGACAAATTTTCAAAAAAGTATACGAATTTTCCACCAAATAGACGTATTATCAAACAACAAAAAAAATGAAATAATTAAACAACCGAATTTGGGCTACTTAAATTTTCAGTACAAAAGAACGAATTATCAACCAGTTGAATTTAAACAAAAAAGGCGAATTTTTAACAAAATAGTTCAATCCTCAACCAAAATGATGAATTTTCAACAAACAAGATTAGTTTTCTACACAAATAAACGAATTTTCAACAAAATACGTAAATTTTACATCAAATAGCTAAATTTTCAACTTATAATGAAAATTTTTTAAAAACAAAAATTGCATAGCAAGATTTTCAGATCGAAAAATTAAATTTTAAGCAAAAAAATAAATTTCCAACAAAATAATAAAATTTTCAAATAATAATTTTTCTAAATTTAAAAAATACATTTATAAATTAAAGATACATTTTTAAATAAGTGTATTTTTATATTTAAATGTTTCACCAAAAATGGAATAGTTAAATTTCCAGTTAATAAGTAAATATTTAACCAAACAACAATGATTTTTCAACAAAAGAGTCAGATTTTTAAGCAAAGAGATGAAGTTTCAGCTTAACCGTATAATCTTCAAACAAAAAGGTGACTTTTTAAAAAAATTGTGGAACTTTCTATATCACAAAATTGTTGAATTTTCTAAATATTAGATTGATTTTTAATAAAATAATTGAATTTTTGATCAAAAACATCAATTTGTATTCAAGAAGGTTAATTTGTTATATGGTAGAATTATTTTTAACCAAATAATTGGATTTCCAACCAAAAACATACATTTTCAACTAATAAGATTATTTTTCTACCAAACAGACGAATTTAAAAAAAATGCACGACTTTTCAACGAAGCAGTTGACTTTTCAACTCAAAAAGATCAGTTTTCATCAAAAACAGTTGAATTTTTAACTAAACAATAATATTCAACAACATAGTCATATTTTTAATCAAGGAGATGAATTTTCAACTATGATGAAGAATCGATAATTAGAACAGTTGAATATACAATTAAAAAATAAATTTTGAACCAAAAAAGAAACGATTATTCAGCGAAATAGTTGAATTTTCAACCAAAGAGAGGAATTTTGAACTAAAACCAAATGACCGAAAAATGAATATTTAACCAAGTAGTTCAACTTTCAACCAGGTAGTTAAATTTTCGACCAAGAAGATGATTAATTTTCTACTAAAAACGACAACTTTTTAACGAAATACATGAATTATAAATGAACTAGTTGAATTTTCAACTAAAAAAGATAAATTGAAAATAAAAAGTGCAAACGTTAAATTTTCAGTTGAAAAAATTGATTTTCAACTCAACAAAACCGAAGTTTCAACAAAATAATTCAATTTTCAACCAAATCATTTTCAGCTGAAATTAAGAAATTTAAACCAGATATATGAATTTTTGACAAAGTAGTTTCACTTTTAACCAAGTGGTTGAACTTTCAACTAGAAAAGATATATTTTCAACTAAAAGTGAAATACTTAAAATTTCAGTTAAAAAAATAATCATTTTCAAAACAAAACAAAAAATTTCAACAAAATAGTTAAATTTTCAATCAAATTATTTTGAAGTAAAATCAAGAATCTTGAACCAAAAATATGCATTTTTAACAAGGTAGTTCAACTTTCAACCAAGTAGTTGATGTTTTAACTATAAAAGATATATTTTCAACTAAAAGTGAAATACTTACAATTTTATATTAAAAAAAATAATTTTCAACACTTAAAAAAACGAACTTTAAACAATATAGTTAAATTTTCAACCAAATCAATTAATTCTCAAGCAAAATAATATATTTTTCAATTCAAAAAGAAGAAATTTTCAATATGGCAGAATACAGATATAAGTTGTATGGAGGGATTGGGACAAAGAAAGGGAAGAGTTAGTAAGAAATCAGTTGCCGGGAAACTAGGAGAGGAAGGAACGGGAGATGGGAAAATAAGAAATAGTAAGAAACAAAAAGAGACGAAAAACGAAAGTATGGAAGAGTGGACAATATGTTACTGGAATATAGGAGAATTGGAGAGAAAGCAGAGGGACTTTATGAGAAATTTGGCGCAATAGGATGTAGTAGTAATGGTGGAGACGCGGCTAGATGAAAGGGGATGGGAAAGAGTAAGGGGAAGGTTACCAAGAGGTTACAAATGGCTGGTTCAAAATGCAAAGAGGAAGAATAAAAAAGGCAGAGCAATGGGAGGAATGGTGATGTGAGTAAGGAAAGAATGTATAACAGGGAAGGATAAGAAAGAAAGGGGAAGGGAGGAGAGAGGTGGAGGATAGTGGCGTTTTATGTAAACGGTGATATGCAGGAGAAATCAGAGGAGATGAGAGAACTGATGGAAGAAAATAAGCAAGAGTCTAGGCTCATAATAGGAGGAGATTTCAATGCGAGAACAGGAGATGGAGGAGGAAGGAAATGGGGTTGAGAGCGAGGAAGAAAATCGAAAGACAAGATACTGAATGGGGAGGAAAAGAAATGGTTAAAGAGCCTAGGGGAGATGGGATGTTTTATTCTAAGCGAAAGCATAGAGGGGCATGAGAAAGGGGAATATATACGTTCAGGAGGAAAGAGGGGAACAACAATTGATTATGTGGTAGTGAACGATAAGATAAGAGAGAAGGTTAGGAAATTAGAGATAGGGAATTACAGAGGTTCGGATCACTTTCCCATAATAGTGACAGCAGAGGAAGAAATAAGTAATAACAATAAGGCTAAAAAGGAATCAACAGTAAAAAGAGCAGAATAGGGGATTGGTCGATGAAAGGTAAAGAACAATGAAAAGAAAAAGACAGGAATATCGAAATGGGGAAAGGAAATGGAAATAATGATAGGAGAAATAAAAAGAGTATTAGAGTGCACAAGCAAAAAAGGAGTTAGTGAAGGAGGGGATATAAGTGGATGGTATGAGGAATGTAAACAGAATATAGGAGAAAAAGAAGGAGTATACTCAGTTGTGTGATCAAAAAAGAAGAGGAGGAAAATAAAATAGTTGAAGAAGAAGCGGAGAAGGCTAGGACGGAAGAAGAGGTTTGGAAGGTGGTAAATAGAGAGAGAAGAAGAAGGAACAGAGTAAACCAGGATATTGAGATGGTAGAATGGAAAAAATATTGTACGGAATTACTAGGAGGGGTAGACAAGAAAGTCAGGAAAGGAGGAAATGATGGTAGGGAAATAGATGAGGTGGAGGAAATCACAAGGGAGGAAATTTTCAATGTATTAGGGATGATGAAAGATGGAAAAATAGATGAGATTCCAAATGAAGACTGGAAATATGGGGCGATAGAATTAGAGGAATAAGGAGTTGAGGAAAAAAATATAGAACCACTGAATCAGACAGGGCTCAGAAAAGGGATGGGGGTGATGGACAACATATATGTTCTGAACCATCTAGCAAACAAGAGGATTAAAAGGGAGAAAGGGTCAATGATAGCAATGTTCGTGGACTTTATGGCGGCGTTTAAATCATAAGACCGAGGCTAGGTAAAAAAAGTTATGGTGAAAAAGGGGATACTAGAGGTATTAATGAAGAGAGTATCGGAAATCTTTAGAGAGACAAAAAGCAAGGTGAAGGTTGGAGAGCAAGTAGGAGATAGTTTCTGGCTGGTGAGAGGAGTAAGGCAAGGATGTCCTCTGAGCCAACTTTTATTCAATATATTAATATCAGACCTGGAAGAAGAAATGAAGAGAAAAGGGTAGGGAGGAGTTAGGATATATGGAACGAAAAGATATATACACTGGCATACGCAGACAATATAGTGTTGATGGCAGAGGATGAAGAAGGGATGGCGGGCATACTTACAGGATTAGAGGAATACTTAGATGGGAAGCAGTTAAATTTAAATGTAGAAAAGACAAAGATAATAAGGTTGAGAAAAGGAGGGGAAAGAAAGAAAGAATGGACGGAGAGATGTAAGGGAATACAATGAGAAGAAGTAAAAGATTATAAGAATTTGGGATATACCTTGCAAACAAATGGAGATCATAGAGCTCATATAAGAGAAAGGATAAAAAAAGCAGCAGGGTTAATGAAACAGATATGAGGAATAGGAAAAAGAAGGTTTAAAAAATTGGAGAAGGAGAATATGGTTATTTGATACGCTGGTATGACCGGTATTAGGGTATGGAGCAGAGATATGGGGATGGAAAGAAAGGAAAGAGATTAGGAGTTTACAAGAAAGGTATATAAGGTGGTGAGAGAAGAAGCGCAAAGAGATAAATTAAGCACTAGAGCGGGAAATAGGAAAGGAATGGTAGATAAAGGAAGCTTGCAAGAGAATGTGGTAAAGATTCTAGTGGAGGATGGTTTGGGGGAAGAGTGGATGAAGGAGTTAGAGGGTGCTAGGGGAGCGAATGAGAAAGAATGAAAGAATGGATGCAAAAAAAAATGGCAAAATGGAGGTCCAAGAGAAGTGAAAGAAAAGGAAGCGGAAGTCGCTTAAATTAGAAGCGTGAAGATTTGTAAGTAATGGTGATGTAATAGCATAAGTAGATTTAGATGCGTTTGCGTTATCGGTCTCTCTCTCGCTTGCACTCTCGCTTGCGATCACTCGCTCACTCGTTCGCTCACACGGCCCAAATTGCCGTATCGTCAAAAATAGAAATAGGATCCAGATAAAATATTTTCTGTAAAGAGGAGTAAATAACTGTGGATTACCAGAGTGGTTTCCGCCTCGGACTCACCCGAACTTGATTCCATATTGCATTGATCAGTCGATTTATGAATCGTATTTTGGTTCAAAATGATCCCAACCAGGTTAAATTTGAATGAAATTGAGCTCAGCGAATAATAATTCATTTTTGTGTTAACTAATTTGCTTTTTCTTGGTTTATATTGAACCGACAATGAGAATGGATGGAATTGAATATCTTTTATGGGGTGGTTTGACGCTTGGGTTTGGAATTGTGCATACCTCGGTCGCACATTAATAACGGGGCATTTTGCGCGATAAGGAATAAGGATGCGACCGATGCGGTGAGGCGCACGCGGCACATGCGGTCTTCGCTTGCCGGGAATGCGGGGCTCGCGGACTAAGGTAACTTATTCTCTGTCTTTGTGGAGGCTTTTTGCACACGCGACCGCTGGATAGGGTTAAGTGGGTGTGACCCCAGGACGCTAAATAATATCGAGCTGTGCCATCTTACCGGGCACGTATACCTACCTAGTGAGCCATCCTGAAATATTATATTATACCTCCTTTTCTTTGCAAGTACTATGGTCCATAAATGCAGTGGCTATTATACTTTTTTAGTTAAAGACTCAGAGATTCCTCATTTTATATGCCATATAGCGTCATTTTTTACTTGTAATATTAGAACAGCCTCACAATAATTATAATTTAATATTTCTCTAATAAGGAATATAGGGGAGTTCCATGTCAAAGGCAAAACTCAGGCAACCAATTTGCTCATTTTACTTTTTCCCGCCGGTAAGATCGGATAGAATCGAATGGGATCACATACGATCTGATAGATTAAGATCGAATTGGATAGATTAGATAGAATCGGAGAGGATCAAATAGAATGGGATAAGATAGGATCGGATAGGATCGTACAGGATAGGGTAGGATAGAAAAGAAGTGGAGAGAGGGGACACTGAGAGTGGAAAGGGGAAAATTTGAACGACTTAATTAACTACTTAATAGTCTACAATGCCCTTTTTTGTAGGTGTATGTCGCCTACTTTGAATAATTTTTGCTTCTTTTGTATTGTTTAGGGTGCTAAACGGTGGGCCGAACGATTTTCAAAATTTTTAATTTTTGCAATGTTATTAACAATTGAAAATTTAGGTTACTTTTTTAAAGATTTTTTAGCTCTGTATCTATTAATCAGAAACGGTCATGTATACGTCCGTCGTACTGTTTTTCGGGACTGGATCGGATAGAATCGGATATGATCAGATAGAATCGGATAATGTTTGATAGGATCGGATAGAATCAGATGGAATCGGATACAATTAGATACGATTGGACAGAATCGGCTAAAATTGGATAGAATCGGATAGGATCGGATAGAATGTGAATCTTATATGAGATAATAATATTTAAAATTAATCACTTAAATTTTCGTATTTGCTTATTTTCTATCGACACAATCTCGTTTCTGCAAGTGCACTTAAACTATCGTTATATGTTTTTGCTGGGTCGTTATCTCCTCTCTTTAAGGACGCCGAGGTTTTGTAGCAGATATCATTATTTAATTTGCCCATAATTAAACTTAGGCAACTTTGTTCCAGAGCATAAAGTCAGTTTCCGTGTGGCCTTCATTAAGGCAAATTCTGTCAAGCAGCGTCCACTGCACCGAATCCTGCAATAATTCTCCGATTTAAATGCTCATTCCAAGATTCATAATTTTCATCTTATGGCCTCCATTATAGTTTCTCAGGTAAATTGGTACTTACTATATTTTTTATCAATCAAGGCTCTTTCAGTTCATAATTTCTCTGGCTGAACTTAAAATTATTAGAAGTGTGGACACATTTATTTACTTTATGGAAAAAAGGAAGATTTCCGCGGGGTGACTGAACCAAGTTTAATTGAATGGTGCTTACATATGGAATTTGAAATCATCGTGTGAGCTTTTTTTTTAAAGAGTCTATTTTTATTTTTCAAAAATTATGTGTCTTTTATCTTTTTATTTTTAACAGAATTTTTTAGTTTTCTACATTCTAAAGTATCATGGAAACAATCATTGAAAACATTTTGTTTAAAAATCAAGGTTATATAAAATACGGGAATTCAGTTTCGACAACTAAGGACTTGAATACAATAAAAATTAGTAGTTATTTTTGATCAAATTGATTCTTAGAAGATATTTTCAAATGAATCAAAAAATAAATAATTCAATAATTTCCAGGTTCCCAGAAGTGAACAGTTTTCAGAGAATGTCCGAAGATTTCGAAAGAATCTGGTTAATTCCAAAAGCTTAGGAAAGGTCTAAAGCGATTTCAAACTATTTTTTAAGATTCCAAAAATTTTCGACAAAGTTTCACGTAAGTTGAATTGTTTGGGAATATTTTTCATGAAAATAGGGATTAATTTTCCACCAAAATGTTCATCGAAAGATTTGAGTTTTCAATTTAAAATATCGAATGCTTTTAATAACAGTTGACTTTAAAATTCGAACAGATGAATTTCCAACCATCAAGATGATTTTTCAACGAAATAGTTGAATTTTCACTACACAAAAAAAATTAATTTCAAACCAAACAGTTGCATTTACAATCCAATATTTGAACTTTCAAGTAAATGAAGTTAATTTTACACAAAATAGTTACACTTTTAACCTACGCAGATAAATGGTCATCCTACAAAAAAAGAATTTTTAAGCAAATAGTTGAATTTTCAAAGATAAAAATTAATTATTAACTGAACAGTTACAATAACAATCAAACAGTTGGACTTTCAGGCGAAATGGACGAATTTTGAAAAAAATATTTGAATTTTCAACCTAAAAGATAAATTTTGAACCATAAAGATAATTTTTCAACCAAATAGATGATTTTTCAACAATTAAACAAATTATTGTCGACCAGTTTCATTTACAACCAACTTGTTAAACATTCAAGCAAAAGAGGCTGATTTTAAACAAAATAGTTGAATTTTTAAGCAAACAGTTAAATTTTCAACCTGCAAAGATTAATCCTAACCTACAAAGATAAATTTTTAAGTGAATATTCAAATTTTTACCAACAAAAAATTAGTTATTAATTGAACAGTTAAATTAGCAATAAAACAGTTCAACTGTTAAGCGAAAGAATTTTCAACCTATAACGATGAATTTTCAAACATATGTTCGAATTTTCAAACAAAAAAATTAAACTTTAATTAGAAACAGTTGCATTTTTAATCAAACAGTTGCATTTTCAATCAAATAGTTGCATTTTTAAATCAAGAGGATGAATTTTTGAGACGATAGTTGAATTTTCGATCAGTTAAGATTGATTCTCAATGAAAAATATAATAGTTGATATTTCAAAAAAAGTCTTTTTAATCAAATAGTTGAAATTTCTACAAACAAGATACATTTGTAATTAAAAATGGAATACTTAAATTTTCAGTTTGAAAAGTTAATTTTCATACAAAACAAAACGAGTTTTTAACAAAATAGTTCAATTTTAAACCAAAAATTATCATTGTCTAGCAAAGAAAAAGGAATTTCCAACCAAAGAATCTCCAACCCGAAAATATGAATTTTAAACAAAAAAGTTAATTTACTAGTTAATAGTTGAAGTTTCTACCAAAATAATTAAATAGTTAAATCCCAAAGAAAAATGTGAACATTGATATTTCCAAAAACATGTTGTTTTTTAAATTAAAACCAGTTGAATTTATCCAAAAGAGTCGAATTTTATACAAATGAATGTTTGAATTTTTAACCCACAATTATAAATTTAAAACAAAAATCTCAACTTTCAACCAAATGGTTGAATTTTCTATCAAAGTAGGTGAATTAAAAAAAAAGTTGTTTAATTTTCAACCAAATAATAAAAGTGTTGAACACAAAAGTTGAATTCTCAAGCAAAAATAGAATATTAGACTTTTAAACGAAAAAGAATAAACTTTTAACCCAAAATAGTTGTATTATCTTACTGTTTTCCATTAATTCAGTTCGCATTCAAGTAAAAAACG
>CAKNWT010318343.1:0-28227 GCA_932066315.1 Andricus coriarius
TCATGCATTAATTATATAAAATATAATAAAAATGATAGATATATTATATTACTATATTCACCAATATAATTGAAGATGAACGCCAGAAAGAAAACGAAAGTATAGACCATCCTTATTTTCGCAATTCAGAGGAAAAACTGATTAATGCTTCAGTGAAATAGTGGGTCAACAAATGTAACTATCGAATATTCTATGGCATCATCAGAGTACAAATATATACGTCAGTAGTCGTTATCTCACATACATGTGACATGACAACGTTATTAGTTTCCAGATTGTCCTTCGGAGATATAATTATTGAAATTTTTATCTCAAAGCTATTGGTGTTAATTGATTATAAACTATGAAGGTAACCAACAAAATTGTTTAAAACGAAAGTTCCTTGAATCATTTAAAACTACAGAAAAAAGTCAATGTGAAATAAAGAACAAATAATAACATGATAAAATACGTGTGCTTTATTTTCTACTCTCCAAATCAAATACAATTCAATTTAAAATTCTTATATTTCAAATATTCTAAACAAAAAATATAAAATCTTACAGTTTACAAGGTTTTGACGATAAATTATAAATATGTATACATGCAATAAGTGTGAGTAAAACACTGTCTCTATTTCAGCAGGAAATTGCTAACAAAAATAATAATGATTTGCTTAAACAATTTATGTAAACATAAGTGTGAAGTAAAATTATATGTATTAGCAACAATTTTCATTTTAAAAACCTGAAAAAATCATAATTAGCGCCAAAAACTTGCAAAAGCCATTTATTCACTTTATAGGAGTTTTAAAATTTTTTAAAGATTTTACAAAGAATTAAATGATTTTCAAAAGATTTCACGAAGCTCTCAAATATTTGGCAATGATTTAAGATAGATTTTACATAGATTTCACAAATATTTCAATGATTTCTCGAAGATTATACAATCATTTTAATAATTTCATAAATATTCCCAAATATTTCGCAAAGATTTCCAAAGATTTCACAAAGTTGTCCAAACATTTCAATAATCTCCCAAAGATTTCAAAAATTAAAAAATATAAATATTTTGTTGCAAAATTGACTTTTTTTTAACGCGGATGTCTTTGATCTAAAATTAATTCTCAAATCGCATTTAAAATTTGTCTTTTTATCTGCAAATGCAGCTATTCCATTTATGTTTGAAAATTTTTTCTTCATAATTCATTTTAATTCATTTTATTTTACCGAAGTCGAATGCGGCATAATTTTTAAAAACTTTGATACTAATCTGTAATAAATATTAATGATTTCGAAACTTATTAGTCATAAAAAGTTCTTACATTACTTTTATTTCATTTCCAATGTAAAATTTTTATTTATTTTTTTTATAAATTTTAATATTTCGGATAAAATTTTAAAGATCCTACAAAGAACTCAATGATTTCCCAAATATTTAACAAAGATTTAAAATATTTGGCAAAGATTTCAGATAGATTTGACATAGATTTCACAAATATTTCAATGATTTCTCAAAGATTATACAAAGATTAAAAAAGTTTCACAAAGCATTCTAATATTTCGCAATGGTTTCGGATAAATTTAAAAGATTTTACAAATAATTTGATTATTCTACGAAGCTTTCAGATAGATTTCTAAGATTGAATTAAGATTTCAATGATTTCACAAAGATTTCAGATAAATATGAAAGATTTCACAGATACTGTAATTATTTAACAACGCTTTCAGATAAATTAAAAAATGTGAACAAACATTTCACAAAGATTTTATTAGAGTACGGTGTTGGAGGCGAAAGAATGACCGTGATGTAGAAATAGCTAAAGCTATTTATTGAGAACACTCCTCAGATACAACTCTACAAGACAGCGTCTGGCTGAGAACTGACCGCTCGCTGCAGCGCTCGGCACTCTCGAGAAGGTGGACCTCCCCATCACACACACACAGTCAGCGAACGAAAAGTTACTGATTGTTTATTCTCAAAGATTTCGATCTCAGGGGGGGGGACGAATCAATACTTTGTCCCTCCCTGGTCTTTCATCTAAAATTAATTCCTAAGTCGTAATTAAAATTTGTCTTGTTATCTGGAAGTACAAATATTCCATTTCTACTTCAAAATTTTTGTTTCATAAGTTATAAATTGAACTGTTTGGTAAAATTTTCTACTTCAATCTGATCTAATAATTTTCTACTTTCTTACAGTCCGCTTTCCATCTTCTGCTGCGCAAAATTAGGATAATAACAATCAACCACCACACAGTAGAGCCCTTGTGCAACCAAGCCAACCAAATAGTGCATCAGGCCCATCATCCTATTACCTAGATCTATCGAACAATAATGTAATTATGAAAAAATAGCTAATTTTTCGAAATAAAAACTGAAAACTAATTCATTCTATGCTACGCGGCCCACCCAAGTCGGCCAGGAAGTCCCTCACGCAACCCGTATATATAATAAAAATGCAATATACATATATGTATGATTTCTGAATAAAAACTGAACACCAACTGAATTTACCTTCACTTAATTCGATTAAAGTTCCTTTTTTTTCGTTTTTAAGTGAATGAACTATGAAAATCTACGATTTCATTCATGAGTCATTCCAATTTATTTTGCCGAAGTCGATTGCGGCATAATTTTTAAAAACTTTGATACTAACCTGTAATAAATATCCATGATTTCGAAACTCATTTGTCATGAAAAGTTATTACATTACGTTCATTTCATTTCGAACTTTTATTTTCAAAGTGCAATAACCAAACAGTTGAATTTTTAAGCAAAAAAGAAAGAATAATCAACAAAATAGTTCATCTTTTAACTAAATAATTTAGTTTCCAAGCCAGGAAGATAATTGGTTTCAAAGTCGTTTAAATATTTATTAAAAAATGCCATTATAAACGACGCAAGATGACTTTTTCGCGATAAAAATGGATTTTGAAGCCAAAGGACGAATTGGTATCAAACAAGTGAATTTTTGACTAAGAAAGATGGCTTTATCAAAATACATGATTTTTCAACCTACAATGATGCATTTCCAACCAAACGACTGCATTTTCAACCAAACAATTTTTCAATTCGACCAAAAGAAGTTGTATTATCAACAAAGAACTAGTTTAATTAAACGAAAAAAGTGAACTTTCAATAAAATGGTTCGAATAATTCATAGATTTCAAGGGATTCGCAGATTCCGAGCAATTCATAGATTTGGAGGAATTCATAGAATTGGAATTCACTGATCTAACGGGAACTGGTGTTTCCAGCGTGGTATGGCCGTTGGCCATACTACCTTGTAATTTAAGAAATTTTTAGAATTAAAGAAATCCAGATCATTTAAGCAATTCCGAGAATTCTAGGCATTCATCAAATTCAAGGGATTCAGGGAATTCAAAGCATTCAGGAAATGCAAGGAATTCAAAGAATTGAAGGAATTTATGTAAATCATAGAATTCAGGAAATTCGGGGAATTTAAAGAAATAAAGGCATTTGGAGAATATGAAGCACACAGATCATTCAAGAATTTGGAGGAATCCTGGGAATCGCTTGAATTCTGAGAATTCCAGGAATTTAAATTTGTTGAATTCCTTGAGTTTGCTGAATGCCTTGAATTCGCTGTATGCCTTGAATTTGCGGAATGCCTTGCATTCTCTGAATTCCTTGCATCATCTGAATTTACGAAATTCTCAACATTCCTTGAATTCTATACATTTTTTATTAAATCACCCGGATTCCTCGGAAGCTATGAACCCCTTGAATTCTATTGATCCCTCGGAATCTACAAATTCCTGGAAATCTATGCATTCTTCGCAAGCGACTGTGTAGAAAGTGACAATAAGTAGGATCGGCTCAGTCGCTTGCGTTTTGGGATTGCCCTAAAGCTCACGAGATTCGCAAAATGCTACACATGTAAAAACTCTTTCTTCCAATTGTTCTTTAAAATGAAAAATTATCTGGCTAAAGTCTAAGAACGTTTTATCATCTAATAATCGAGCTTAGAGCTGCAAAATATTATTATCCAACTAGAAAATATCGATTTAAACCAAGGTTAATAAATTTCTGAAGTTTACATTTGGAGTGATGCGTACAGTTTTGATATTCGGAAATAATTATGAATCTTGGTTCGAAAAAGCCCTTAAAACTAAGAAAATTTATGTAAAATGATAAAAACAGAGAAGAGGAAAGGCTTTATTCATAGCGAAACTCACTATTGTTGTTTTTATGCAAGTAAAACTCTGGACTCCATTGAATTTAGTGTCAGACGAATCATTAAAGATTCGCATGGGACGTGGCCCCAATCAAGGCTGAATGCAAGTCATCTTGAGCAAGGCAAGTTTCTACATGGGAATTTAAGTGTTAGGTTAAAAATTAATTTTTTTTTGGTTAAAAATTCTACTTTTTTGTTAAATCATATTCGGTTGATGGATCTTCTAGGAAGAAGGCTTCTGTCTAATATTTGACGCCTGAGTTGTTTAAAGTCGTCTTCAGTAACCATTTTGTAATCAGGGTCAGAATAAGAAGAACCAGGGTTACGTTCGCTATTAGGATTCCATTCGGACTGAAGTGAATCGTCATTTGCTATAGCTTTAATAAAACTGCAGGGGAAGATTGGGTGACCTTCGCCTACTGGACAAGATGTACGGCAAGCAGTGGAAAAACAACTCAAGAGCGGAATCATCCGACCATCAAAATTACCCTATAATTGACCATTATATAAGACATTATATAAGACATTATATAAGACCATAATACCTAAGAAACCTGATGCCTCAGGACGAAAATGATACCGGTTCGTCATCCATGATAGGGCGCAAAACGAAAATGTCATAGGGGATGTATAGCTCTTGCCAAATATTACAGAAATACTGGACATATATCTTGACGGAGTAGTGCTGTTCTCAGAAACGCTTGAGAAACACCACACGATGGCGAAACGCCTTTTCACACGCTTACGGCAAGCAAACCTGAACTTAGAGCTAGAAAAATGTGACATTTTGCGAAAACAAGTGGCATATCTAGGTCCCATATTTGGACGGAATGGAATCAAACCTAACCCGTCAAAGATAAGAGCGATTAAAAATTTCCCCACTCCCTGTAAGGTAAGAGCCGTCTCTCAATTCTTAGAATAATCTGGTTATTATAGGCGATTCATTCAAGACCACGCCAAGTTATTTAAGCCTTTGAATGATCTCATTAAAAAAACTGTTGAATGGAGGGAAATGGATCTTAAAGATTCGTACTGGATATACCACTTCTCGACTAATCAGATTATCAGCTCTACCATATTCATTCAAAATCCGTACCTCAGGCAATATGGGTAACCAACTCTGGTCGGGCGTATATAAATTTTAATTCTAGATATATCGCCGTGTATGAATCTCAAAAAACCTACATCCTAACGACTGAAGATCAAATCTTGGAATGTAAGTACATTCATAGCGACTCATATTGGATCAAGGCGAAGACTTTAGCGAGATGGATTTAATCTTTCGACAGGGAGCAGTCATCAGAATTAATCTGCACCATGCAACTATTAATAAAAATTCAGTTATCAAAATTCGAAATAGTCCAGCTAGGTCCATGCTGTATATTAAAAACAGAGCCCTAAATTTTAACCAGTTCTTCAGTCAACCCGCATTCTGCAGAGTTTATTTATGAGCCAACTCTACATTCAGACCAAACAAAAATATCACCAGTCGTTGGACACAATAACAAGAAGATCAAGATCACGGAATTAATGCTTATAAGATCATCAAAAACAGACGTTACATACCTGTCACTTTTATTAGCAAGAGGAGATCCAGAGGCGATCCACGAATTCAAATCAGATGCTTTGCAAGGAAATCATCCAGCATGCTCCTGAAAAAAACACCTCAACCCATGTGAAGTGATTATTGATTGTGAGCGATACCTGCACAAACTAATGATACCTGCCCAAACTAACTGCACCTGCACAAATCAATGACTAAGGCGCTTGTGTGAATGAAGACTTTAGAAATCGCTACTAAGCCCATATACGTCTGTAAAAAAAGCGTATAAGCCAATGATAGTTTAGGTCGTGATATGCTTCGAAAAGTTATCTCACAAGTTTATTAAATTCTTACATAACTCAAAAATTTTACCGCAAGAAAATAATTAATCTAACTAGGATAAGAAGGGACTGTTTATTTATACCCCGTTATCAAGGACAATAACAGAAACTTCCAGGTCGGGTTTGTTACGTATCGTCCTGGCAGGTGCATTTTTTTATTTCCCAGCGTCCTTTCTTTGTGAGCAACCGATCCGTTTGGACAGTAGATGTGACATATAATAATTAACCCTTCATTATAATATTTGAATTACCGTTGCCTAATTAATAATTTCTTACTGTTACGAAATATTTTCAAAATTAGGAAACGATGATAATTGAGAGCTATAAACTACTTAAATAGATAAACTAATTAGGCAGAAATTAATAATTGTTAGTCAAACGAATTCAAATAATAATTTCAAAATATCAAATGGAAGGAATATAACTTGCTTCCATGGTTTATTTCTAAATTGTCGTTTGAAAACTCAACATGGAATTAAAATTAGCAAAATACTTGGAATAATGCCCTACCTCACCCATGTATTTGTACCTTTGAGTCGGTATCACTCACAATTCTCATCACAGTTCTTTACTACTTCTTGCACCGACAAGAAGAACTACGGAATCCGAAGAAAACAGGGTTTCTTATGTCCGTCTGCACTCGACGCGAAAATGAGCTGGGCCGCGACTTCATTGATAATTAAATTTAGAGATTGGACAGGAGCGACCTTTTCAAAAGGTAGTTTGACCAGACCCCTTATTTTTTATTAGTCATCAACAGACGTCGCCCTTTAAACTGCAACAACACACTTGCGTTTCTACCAAATTTAGACGAACGTGGACGGTAACGAATGATGGCATCATCGGACCTAATTTGAGAAATTCATTTGACTCACAAAGATATATGGACGGAAATATGACACTTTTGGATTTTCAGCCGACGGAAGACAGAGCGCACATTTAAGTGACATAACGGCGTCCAGGCGTCTAGCCAATTAAAATCGAAACCAGCTGATATCGTTTTCTACCGTCCAGGATGTTTAGATTCTGCGAATCAGCTTACTGAACCCATCAAAGAAGTGGCGAATCGGTCCCAGTGCAGTTTCCAACCAAGTGCCTACTGCTTCCTTCTCCCTGGCGAATGAAGTGTGGCAGTAGCTATGAGTTAGGGTAAGTCGAATACGAAATCGCTTATGTTTTCTTGTATCCTTTGGAATTTTACTATGTGTTTCTATTCCATTTTCTTTTAATTTAAATATATTAGAATCACAACTAGAGGCAGTGCGACAGTTATTTGAAATAAAACACATTTTATCATTCGGATTCAATTTGCAACAACTTTCATAAAAAGCTGTGGGAAGATTGGGTAATATCTGCCTACATGACATTTATTCATTTCCTCTGACCTTATATTATTAACATCACCGCTTATCATCTTTTTTATACCTTCAAATGATATCTATCATTCTTATATATTTCACGAAGAATCCCAGTATACTTCAGTATTGCAAAAACGTCACCATTGGTTGTTGATACCACAATATTTTCAAATTCTTTTCGATGGGAAAATAGTATCTTCAAACTCGAATTGCCGGTTTTGATTTGGTTCGGGAATATGCCGAATATATCCAAGTTGTCTAAGTGCATATTCTAGTACTTCATGAGAAAGAGTCCCGCCCGGAGAAGAACTGGGCCTGGCATGAAGCGGAGGATACTGCGTAGAAGTTCAAACAGGTGCATTTCGTCTGGCACAAGAAGAGTGAACGGTATAGCGTTTACCATTGGGATTCCATTCTGACTCTAGTGAATCGTAATTTTCAAAAGCTTTATTAAAACTTTTTGGGAAGATTGGGTGATTTTTGCCTACTGGACAATACCTTTTTTCATCTGCAGTCAAATTATCAACTGCGCCGCTGATTATATTTATTTTTATTCGCAAATTATTTTCATCTGCCCTATACATTCCATGAAGTGTCCCACTATAATCTAATATTGCAAAAACCTCACCACTGGATGTTGATAATACAATATATTCTTGGTTTGGCCCAAGCACATAGTTCGTGTGAGCTATTCGCATTTGAATTGGTTCATAGGCAGGAAAAACGCATCTTCGAAATTCTAATCGCTGGTTCTGGTTTCTGCAAGGAATAAGCCGAAGATAGCCAAGTTGTTCTATTGCACATCCAAGTACTTGAACAGAAAGATGCCTTCTCGGAGACGACCTCGACCTGGTACGAACAGGAGGCGCCTGAGGTGAAGTCCGTTCAGGTGAATGTTGTATGTCAGAAGGAGAAGAGTCAGGGTTACGTTCGCTATTAGAATGCCATTCGGACTGTAGTGAATTGTTATTTGATAAAGCTTTATTAAAACTTTGGGGGAAGATTGGGTGACTTTTGCCTACTGGACAATCTCGCATTTCATCTGGTGTCAAACTATCAACGTCGCCGCTTATCATATTTATTTTGATTCTCGTACGAACTCTACTTGTCGAATATATTGCACGAAGAACCCCGCTATGCTCTAATATTGCAAAAATGTCACCATTGTATACAGATAAAACAATATGTTCTTGGCTTTGCACGGGAATACAGCTCACTCCTATTCGCAACCTAATTGGTTTACCAGCAGGAAAAACGTATCTTCGAAATTCGAATTGTATGTTCCGATTTGTGCGGGGAATCAGCCGAATGTATCCAAGTTGTCCAAGTGCATACCCAAGTACTATAGGTGAAGGTGGCCACCCAGGAGGCGATCTGGCTTCGGCCTGAAAAGGAGGCTCCTGAGGAGAAGTCCGGTCAGGTGAATGTTGTCTGTCAGAATAAGAAGAACCAGGGTTACGTTCGCTATTAGGATTCCATTCGGACTGAAGTGAATCGTCATTTGCTATAGCTTTAATAAAACTGTAGGGGAAGATTGGGTGACCTTCGCCTACTGGACAATATCGCATTTCATCTGGGGTCAAATTATAAACGTTGCCGCTTATCATATTTATTTTGATTCTCGTACGATCTTTACTTGTCGAATACATTCCACGAAGAACCCCGGTGTGCTCTAATATTGCAAAAATGTCACGATTGTATACTGATAAAACAATATGTTCTTGGGCTGGCACGGGAATATATCTGTTTTTGTCTGTTCGCAATCTAACTGGGTAACCAACAGGGAAAACGTATCTTCGAAATTCGAATCGTAGGTTCGGATTTTTGCGGGAAATAAGACGAATATATCCAAGTTGTCCAAGTGCATATCCAAGTACTTGAGGTGAAGGCGGCCACCCCGGAGGCGACATGGTTTCGGCATGAAGAGGAGGCCCCTGAGGAGAAATCCGGTCAGGTGAATGCTGTGGATCAGAAGGAGAGGAACCAGGGTTACGTTTGCTATTATGATTCCACTCAAACTTTAGTGAATCGTCATTTGCTGAAGCTTTGATGAAACTTTCGGGGAAGATTGGGTGTCTTTTGCTTACTGGACAATCTCGCACTTCACCTGGGGTCAAATTATCAACTTCGCCGCTTATCATATTTATTTTCATTCTCGGATGAGCTCTACTTGTCGAATATATTCCAAGAAGAATCCCGCTATAATCTATTATTGCAAAAATGTCTCCATTGGATGTTGATAATACAATATGTTCATGGTTTGGCACAAGAATATAGCTCCGTTCTGGTCTCATTCTAATTCGATAATCAGCAGGAAAAACGTATCTTCGAAATTCAAATCGTAGATTCTGATTTGTGCGGGGAATAAGCCGCATGTATCCAAGTTGTCCAAGTGCGTATCCAAGTACTTTAGGAGACGGACGCCTACCAGGAGGCGACCTCTCCCTGGCACGACAGTGAACCGGGCGGGGAGTTTCAAGGGAATCTCTGCTCGACTGCGAACTTAACTCTGCGAAAATAAATAGAGAATTTATGTTTCTTGTTGTATAAACTTCAAAAAGATCCTGATACCTTATTTTCGGTTTTGGCATAGAATACTTTAAAATCATAAGTAAAGGCTTCCGTAAAACAAATTTGTGCCACAAAAATATCAGGTTAAAAATGGTTTAGGCTCACTGTGTTTGAATT
The DNA here is from genome assembly GCA_932066315.1 of Andricus coriarius. Lineage (NCBI taxonomy): Eukaryota > Metazoa > Arthropoda > Insecta > Hymenoptera > Cynipidae > Andricus > Andricus coriarius. The sequence continues at coordinate 10,110 of CAKNWT010318343.1, forward strand.
TAACCCAAATTATTGTTTTGTTTTCATTTTTGGAATTTATTCTGGATTCGATAAAAATCACCATGTCATGTATGTAAAAAAAGCACTGAAAAGTTTCCTTTCGGGTCCCTCATGACGTTTATGTCTTAGTATTTGGCTGAGTTGAAATAAAATAAAAAAGTTCTTTAATCGCAGAGTTGTGCAAAAATCGTAAATGTTATTATTGTTTCTTAATGTGGACATTATGCACAATTTTCGCAATTTTTTCAGAATTTTTATTTAAATTCATATAGGATAAATTTAATCTTGTATGGAGTCTGGAAATGAAAAAATATATATAGCAGCTCCAAAAGTTATTAATAGTTTTTTTAGATTTGACAAACTTTCTTATTTTCATAATGAACTACAAACAAAAAACATTTAAAAAATCAGATTATTAGGAAAGACGAGTTAATTTGAAAAATTCAGCAAAACGTCGTTTTGAATGATGTAATATTCTCGAATGTTTCAGAAGTACATTTTAAACATAAGAGAGCTTTTCTATGCTGAACAAAATTAGGTGCAGAGCTTCTGGACTTTTTTTATTTTCAGGTGCTTGCACGAAAATGAATTTATCCTACAGAAACTCAAAAAAAATCTGAAAAATTTGTGAGATTTAGTCATATTATGCAGATTAAGAAACATAAATAACATTTATGATTTTTCTAAAACTGCAATTAAAAAATTAGTTTTTTTTTGTTTCAACTTCGCCCAACCGGAAGGTGTTAAATAATATTGAAAAATTTCAAAATATTTTGCAGAAATTTTAAAATTCCTCATAGATGTTGCATGCACTAAAAGGCCTTCTGGAATTCACCATGATTTCCAAATATTTGAGGTTTTCACAAACATTACGAATATTGTAATATTTTCAGATTACTACAAAAGATTTTAAAAATATTTCACAATTATTTTAAATAATTGTTAACCTTTTTAAAAAATTTCACAAAGGTTTTAAAGATTTTGCTCAAATTTCAGAAGATTCCAAAAGATTTAACAGAAATTTTAAGATTTTGCATACTTTAAGGTAATATTGGTCAATTCTTTAAACATCAAATGACTTGAAAGTTTACCTATGTTTTTACATTTCTGTTCTATATATTCTGTTTTTATAATTGGCAAAATAAATTAATAATAATAAAAAGCAAATTACTAATAGAGTGAAGGTAAATCTCCGAAAAACCTCAACATAGTCGTGGTGGATATCAAATTGTTCTGTAATGGACGAACAAGTATAATATGTAATCAGATTTCGCTCGGCGGCAACACTACTATTACGTCATCATTTTTGACGACATAAATATAAAAATGGCCATTACGTGAATATAAGTTGGAAAAGGGGACTTTATTTTCGCTCCACAGGCCTGAAAAATGGCCTTATTCATGCATGTATTATATCAAATATAATAAAAATGATAGATATATTATATTACTATATTCACCAATGTGATTAAAGGTGAACGCCAGAAAGAAAACGAAAGTATACGCCATCCTCATTTTCGCAATTCAGAGGAAAAACTGATTAATGCTTCAGTGAAATAGTGGGTCAACACATGTAACTATCGAATATTCTATGGCATCATCAGAGTACAAATATATGCGTAAGTAGTCGTTATCTTGCATATATGTGAGATGACAACGTTATTAGTTTCAAGATTGTCCTTCGGAGATATAATAATTAAACTTTTATTTCAAAGGTATTGGTTTTAATTGCGTATAAACTATGAATGTAACCAACAAAATTGTTAAAAACGAAAGTTCCTTGAATCATTTCAAACTACAGAAAGAAGTCAATGAGAAATAAAGAACAAATAATAACATGATAAAATACGTGTGCTTTCTTTTTTACTCTCCAAATCAAATGTAATGTAATTTTAAATTCCTAAATTTCAAATATTCTAACCAAAAAAGACGTATTAGCAACAATTTTTATTTTAAAAACTTGAAAAAATCATAATTAGCGCCAAAAACTTGGAATTCTACGTGGTCAGAAATAATTTCTCCATCTCTACAGATGGGATTGTGGGCCTGCCCTTTTTCCGTTAGGAAAAAGACAAATGTCCCTTTAACGCAATACTATTGCCACGGCCTGTAACTCCGTAACACCAATTCCATTTGTAGACGAAGAATCCAAAAGAGAAAAAAGAAGATTATTATCGGAAATTAAACCGTTTTTTCGCATATTAAGGATTCAACCACAAACTCGTCAAGCCATCGCGCTAGATGTAACAAATCCCAAAGAACGAGAGGGGTACCTATGCCGTATCAAGACTCTGGACTGAATATATTTTGGTGAAGCTGCAGCACAAATAAAAACAGGAAGGGTCATGTATTAGTAATCAACAACACTGAAAAGGTAGTCGAGCTAGCCCTTCCCCCTCAAAGAATCATACCCTTTGAATAATATCATATTCAAGGGGAAGGATCTCCCAATTCAAACCCAACAAAATCGGACGAAGATGTAGCTAAGAAAGAGCAAACCCGTGCGGAGTGCGTATTTAACAGTTTATACCTTTCTCTTTCAAATAACGAAGAAACAGAATACATTGCCCAACGGACAAACGAATTTCCGGTTATGTTACATTTGAGTGTCGAGAAACTAACAGCAACCCACTTTGTTCAACACCGAATAACCATGAATGAAAATATAGTCATACAGCGAAAACAATATCGACGGACTCAAGATTCGACCGAAGATGTACGGCAAGCAGTCACAAAACAACTCACGAGCGGAATCATCGGACCATCAAAAGCATCCTGTAATTTACCATTAATGATAATCCCTAAAAACCCTGATGCCTCGGGACAAAAATAATACCGGGTTGTCATCGATTATCGACATATATCTTGATGACATAGTGCTGTTTTTAGAAACGCTTGAGAAAACACCACACGATGGCGAAACGCCTTTTCACGCGCTTACTTCAAGCAAACCTGAAGTTGCAGCTAGATAAATGTCCCCACTCCCTGCAAGTTAAGAGCCTTCTGTCAATTCTGAGAAATATCTGGTTATCATAGGCGATTCATTCAAGACTACGCCAAATTATTGAAGCTTTTGAATGATCTGATCAAGAAAACTATTGAATGGAGATGGGAAAATAGTATCATTAAAGTTTCCATAAAATCCGAAATTACCTTTGCGAGAGCCTTTCCTTGAAGCCACCATATCACATGAAAAGAACGGGATGGACATGCCTGACGCCTATTACTCAAAATCAATGATTGCTTGTTAAATAAGCTATATACGATAATGAGGAAGCCTTCCGGTACTATATGGAGTGAATAATTACCGGCCCTACCTTTACGGAAGAAAATTCATATAAGCATGTGGTCATAATTCCGATTATCAGATTGCTGGTCCGAGGCTGTGTCTCAAAATCTAGTACTCGATGAGCAATTCGACGGTGATGTACTTATAATATAGTCCGAAGAAACAACCCCCCCCCACCATGCGGAAAGCCATACAACTACTTACGACAGCTCAGAAAAATCTGACCATCGTGGGTTCTAGCCAGTTCAAACCTAGTAAAACGAAACCGAATACCCTGCCCGATCCACCTGCGAACCGAACTACCAAGAAATTTGACAAAAGTACCAAACCTCAAGCAGGACATCAGCTGAATCCAGGAAAGAAGGCAAGGCCAGTTCCAAACCTAGACGACAGTTTCCGACTTCCGAGTGGTTTGAAGGCATCTAACATGGACGGAAGCACAATTGCATCAAGGCTACGAAATCGCAAACCTAGAATCAAAATCACAAAAACACCCTCCCCCAGTGAAGAGTGCTCTTCATCGGAATCATCGTCGGAAGTAGGGGATGATGAAGAATCTGTTGACCCCGTTTTTAGAATCGACCACCAAAGGCAATGGCCCATCTAGAATTGCACCCCCGCGCTAACTTTCAAAGGCTCCACGGATACCTTATTTATGCGGTTCCTATGTTGATGCATACATCAACGGGGCAAGGGTTCCTGATTCAAAAATGATGAAGAACTTTTGGAGAATTTAAAAATCAAGATCCATGCAGATAATTTTATAATGTCGGATTTACGCTCATAGTGCACAGCATCCTAAAGGCCTTCGAGGAACATCGAAAAACACTGCAGGAGGCCGACGACTTGAATAAACCATGACAACCAGAGGTCCATACAAACCTAGGCCAAAGGTCGTAGCAGCTCAGCGACAAAATAGCGGGCGTTTCGCGGGCGTTCCCGAAGAAATTAATTCTCATCAGATGAAAGACCCTGTATCAAAATAGCTCTCAGCAGTTTCAAAACTGAACACTTAGGTACCCTGTATAGACCCACCTACGTACGACAAAAGTGCATGAAAAACACGTATGGGCGCGTCCGAGAACGATTCATATGGTCCGGCCTGCGTGACCAAATAAACAGCTACGTACGAAATGTTCGTAGTTGTCTGAAGAATAAACTCAAGAGAGCCCGTACGTACGATCCAATAGTGATCACCGATATACCATTTGGCGTATTGCAGAAAGTGTCACTTGTTACTGAAGCAAAACTCCCTATAAACCTGATTTGGAATCGGCATATACTGACTCTGCAGGACAACTTCAGTGAAATGATGAAGAAAATGAAAAAACTTGTTAAAGTAAAACAATAGACGAATTCCGGATATCATCCTCAAACGAACGGATCCCTGGAGGGAAGCCATATAGTTTTAAAAAATTATATAAAACATTACGCGAACGATTATGAAGACTGGGACAGACTACCACCATTCGCCATGTTTGCGTACAACACGTTGGTTCATGAAGTGACGGAGTTTAGTCCCTTGAAATCAGTTTTCGGAAGAAACGCACGGATACCCACCTCGATTCCATCTGAAGACGACCTGGAAATCTATTACAACTACTCGCATGACCTATTTGTCCGATTAATCGAAATTTAAAACATAGTTGCAAAGAATCTTATTAATGCAAAGGAAAAATCAAAGAAGTGCTATAATCGAAAGGCTAGGCCGCTACCGCGAAAGTGAATGATCTAGTAAACGTGGTGAAGGATGTACGTCATGAAAAATTTGATTTGCAAAGTCATGGTTCATATGAGGTCGTAGGGCTAAGCGATAATCATAATATGATTCTAAAAAGTGAAGATGGCTTGAGATTTATAAAACATGCCGACAAGCGTGAGGTTTTTAAGATTTAAGCAACTGTATAATTATGATGAGGAATCTACAAGGAATCAGACCAACCATAGAGCATTTTTTGAAACAAGGTAAGCACAGAAATTAAAACTAAAACTAGAAAAGAAACGAAAAATTGAAGATATAATAAACTCGAATAAATTCAATAAAATGCGTGTTTACCCAAGGACTATCTTGTTCCAAAATAATCCCGGGGTGTTGCATTGCTCATATGTTTCTTTTTCTTCTGATAATTTTTCCTATTTTATTCAGGGAGTAATGAAATTCACTACGAAATAACTTCGATAGTTATTTTCAAGAATCCTCTATCAAAGAAATACAGATTCATTCATTCCGAAATAAGTCTATTATGGGGATTGAAATCTTGGCCATCGTGACCTAAAAATAAGGGCAGTGAGAATACCGAAACTCATACCGATGCTTCTTCGTGTGTGTATTTACTGCTTCTAGCCTTAAATAAATCCTATACCTATATCAAATGTAGTTTAATGAAAGGTATAAATAAATTGTAATTAAAAAATTTTAGATTAAGTAAATTAAAGAGTATCCAAACCCAAGCTTTGTTCATAGGGAAGAAAATAAAAACAGAATTGTTCAATTGCCCTAAAATGTATGGTCCAGGTCTTTGGATCCTTCTATGTTATGAATATGCAGCGACCGGCATTGAACAGAGCGAACATCTGTACAGGATCACTTCCCTTACAAGCATTACCGGATTCTACCAAGAAAGGGAGGGACTCATGCGAAAGAGTGTTAGTGTCTGGAGACTTACTGTTTTCATGGAAGTTCAAAAATATCAGAATTTCCTTGAGACATATGGACACAGAAACCAAGGGCCTAGGGGGATAAGCATGTAAAAATGGCCCCCGCACGTATCAAGCCTATATTGGCACCATATATTGGCATCTATGTGAATATAAAATCCTGCAAGTTTCAACCTCAAAATTTCATTTTATTGGGAGTTATGGACGGGGTAGTAAAATCTAAAAATGGGTTTTTCTCGAAAACGGCTGAACCGATTTTAACGAACAAAATATATGTTGTGTTAACCAATAAGACTACTTTCAGAAAAAACTTTTGATTTTTTTGGATAAAAAATAGGGGTAAAAAAATGTTTCCAAATTTTGAATTTTTTTTGTTGTTCTACATATATTCTTGTCAGATTTTTCGTGGTTGTGCGTCATGGTGAAAAAGGATGAAAATCATGCATGCCGCACAGCACACACAGTACACCAATATTGAATCCAGCCATTTAATCTTGGTTTTTGATCATTTTGTCAACCTCTCTAATCTGCTCATCAAAACCTTTTTGTCATTTCATAATTCTTCTTATAAACTATTTGATTCGTATTTATAAAGTGGCATGGACGATCCAAATAGTTTGCCCAAAATCATAAGAGAAGGTGATGTTTTCGTCCTTGAACGTGGTTTCCGTGATGTAACAGAAAAATTAGTGGATAAGAATTTTAAAGTCTTGATGCCTGCTCTAAAAGGCAAGAGGAAACAACTGTCCACGGAAGAATCCAATGAGTCTCGTTTTGTCACTAAAGTTCGCTGGGCAGTTGAATCCGTACACGGCGTACTTAAACAAAAATATCGCCTTTTGGATCATAAAATCGACAACAAGCTCATACCAAAAATTGTGATTTATTTCAGAATCGCCTCATTTCTTAACAACACTTTTGGTAAAAGGTTTCATTCTAACGATGACATTTTGGATGAAATTCTGCAAAGAATGCATAATCAAAAAGAGGTGCAGAATACTTTGGCGACTGAGGTAGAAGAAAATGGTTGGCATCGTCGGAAGTTACCTTTCACAAGTGTTACATATGATGAAATTTTAGATTTCCCAGAAATGACGGAAAGAGATTTGAAGATCTTATTCACTGAATCATACCAACTGAGCCAAGCGATATCATATTTGGCAGAAATGATGGATAAAGATGGGAAACTGAGGATTCAGTACTTTTAAGACCAGTCAAATGTACTCAAATTGAAAGTTCCATCTCGTCATATTTTTCCTACAGCATACAGATGCTCCTTGAGATATCGGGCTAACAGCGTTGTTGTTTCGAGTTTGACGCATCACACATGCGAATGTGCCAATGGAAATCGGACTTTTGGTTGTTGCTCTCATTGCTGCAGTAGTATATTATTTATCTCATGCTAGATACTTATGCAAAGTTTTTAAACCAGCGAAAATACTAAGTGATGTATTCAAGAAAAATAATTACATTCCAGTAATTGAAAGTGACAGTGATGAAAATTAAAAGAAATAATTACATAAAAAGTATTCGGTTTTGTGTGAGGCAAGGGGTACACACTAAAAAAAGCACCCCGTTTTGTGAGAGGCGAGAGGACTCACACTCAAAAATCACCCCGTTTTGTAAGAGGCGAGAGGACTCACATTAAAAAAGCACCTCGTTTTGTGAGAGGCGAGGGGAATCACACTAATAAAGCACCCCAATGAGGAGTTCAAAATCGTATTGCAACCTGCTCATGGTGAACTCTAGAAACTATAATTTTTATAGGCCAACTGCAGATGATTCTTATTTAAATACTTTATATACATGGAATACTAACATTCTTTACAACCTTTTTTCGTGAATATTTTCAACTATTTCGTTTGGTGTGTCACGTAATTTCACAGCAATCGTAATTTCATTACAGGGTAAAGTTTTAAAAATGCGCATTTGTTTTTCATAATGTTATGTACAAAAGATATGAAAAAGAAGTGATTCCTTAAAATACAAGTGCACCATTATTCTAGCTGACTGCTTAATTAAACTAATAGAGTGTCAACCGAACAGCGGAGTTCGATGTGCCCGGCTGGAGCGAGAGCGTGCTGTGTACTTTGCGGCATGCATGATTTTCATCGTTTTTCACCATGACGCACCACCACGAAAAATCTGACAAAAATATATGTTGAAGCAGACACTTCAAGGTTTGTTTTGGAAAAAAATCGGAGGTTTACCTCTAAAACATAACCTCAAAAAAAAATTCAAAATTTGGAAACATTTTTTTACCCCTATTTTTTATCCAAAAAAAATCCAAACTTTTTTCTGAAAGTAGTCTTATTGGTTACCACAACATATATTTTGTTCGTCAAAATCGGTTGAGCCGTTTTCGAGAAAAACCTATTTTTAGATTTTACTACCCCCTCCACAACTCCAAACAAAATGAAATTTTTAGGTTGAAATTTGCAGGATTTTATATTTACATAAATGTCAATATATGGTGCCAATATAGGCTTGATACGTGCTGGGGCCATTTTTACATGCTTATCCCCCTAGGCCCTTTCTGCATTAACATCTTCGAATACTAATTTACTGGGAAACATGATCTTGCTGAAAGTTGTTTGAAGGAAGTTTGACTTGAGATGGAAAAACTAGAACGTAGCACCAGAACTCTTCATCCACGAAACCTACCGACGAACATCAGGCAATGGAGAGCATCTTCGATGCTACGATTTCTGCCAGAGATAATGAGACCTGTTGCAGGACTTGTAACCTATCATGATAAGCAACCATTAGACGAAAAATTCAACGAGATGAATGATGCGCAAATTAATTTAGCTCACCACACTGGGCAATAAACCCATGTTTTGAGAGCTGATCTCGAGCAAATACATCCCTGAGAAGAAAATCAAGAAATACAGCCTAATCAGTTTAAACTTGATTTGAACATAACTGCAGTGACGTTCAATCAAATCAGAGAATATACGCCATAAATAAAGTACACAAACTTTTTAAATCAAATGCTGAGAATAATGGAAGCCGGATTGGATGGCTACACAAGATCAGCAGATCAACTCCTAGATGCCATATAGGACGCTAGAAGAGGAAATCTACATCCCTCTTTGTTAACCACAAACCTACTAGAAGTTGTATATCGACATGTACAGGATTATGCTCCTAAACTGATGTTTCCTACTCGAAGACCAAAAGTAAGTATAGAACAATTGGCAAAATCAAGAACAGCAATGATCATGGTTAGGAATGGATCTTTAAGGTTCGTACTGGATATACCACTTCTCGACAAATCAGATTATCAACTCTACCGTATTCATTCAAAATCCGCACCTCAAGAAATATGTGTAACCAACTCTGGCCGGGTGTATGTAAATTTTAATTCTAGATGTATCGCCGTAGACAAAATCTCAAAGAACCTACATGCTAACGACTGAAAACACAGCTCCTCAAAAAAAAAAATTTGTCTACCCCAGAAACCAGAATAGGCTTACCCTACGTTTTTGGGGTCGCTGAATCCGAATCCGGGGTCCGTTTGGCTCCATCACGTCAGATTTCGCCCCTAACCTCAAAAAACATGAAAATCGCTGATTTCAGGTAAAACATGATTCGTACCTGTGAAAAGTGGTCATATTATATGTTTTCGATGTCGCCGAGTACGAATCCGGAGTCGTTGTGGTTCTAGGACGTCACGATTCGTCCGTATCCTAAAAAAAACTGTAAATTGGTAATTTTATGTAAAACATGTATTTTTTTCAATGCAAAGTTATCATATCCTATGTTTTGGAGGTAGCTGAGTACGAATCCGGAGTTTTTGTGGTTCCATGACGTCACTCTTCGTCCCTAACCTCAAACGAAAAACGGTGAATGGGTAATTTTATGGAAAACATGTATTTTTTCAATGTAAAGTGGTCATATCCTATGTTTTTGAAGTCGCTGAGTACGAATTCGCAGCAAGTTCCTTTCAATTCACGCCCTTTTTGAGTATCGCACTCTTTTATCTTCGAAGGATCGACGTAATGGATTCCGCTTCCTTTTAACTCCTTTCTGTGTATGTTCTCTCTTCAATGTCCAACAAAAGTCTGCCATCATGTTTATATCCCACCTCCCTTGATAGCGACGTTCCATTTCTTTAATATCTTGATGGAATCTTTCCCCATGCTCTTCACTGTAATCGTCCAAATTCATTGGGAAATAGTCAATATATATCAGTACAAATCCGCCAATTGTGTTCTGAATATTTCAATTTATCCAACACCAACTTTATATTTTCGTAGATCTCTTTCAACGCAGTTGAATGTGCTACTGGTATGGATATTTTTAAATCTCTGATGAGATCATTTAATTCTTCTTTTGAAAATAGTTGTGGTTTCTTTTCTTTACTTCCTACATATTCGTCGGCACTGTCAGATTCACTGCAGCACTCTTCTTCGCTAGCGTCTTCTTGGATCTTAGGGCTCTCTAGAGAAGAACTACATTCAATTCCTCCAATATCTTGTTCAATTTTTTTGTACATCTTGATGGGCCTCTTTACTGTCGAAACATCGACGTAAGCAATCCTTCTCTTATTTTTGTTTGTTAAATCCAGTCACATCGTTCTTGCAGAAATAGCAATCCCCTTCACAAGTGGGTTCTGACTATAAAGTTGGACTTTCAAATTTTAGATCTTTAATATTTTTACTTTAAAGCCAATGAGTCAGTTGTGATCTACAATTCTCGCATATTTTATGCGGCACCCATTCTTTATCCTGATCAGCAACTGTGAGATTATAACTATCTTCGTAAATCCTTCTGATCTGCTCAGAAATTGTTCTGAGAGATTTAGGTGGATAGAATTAACTGCATACGTAACAGAATGAATCAGGGTCTCTGTTGCAATGATGTTTGAAGGTAGTAGCTTTAGGATCAACCTGTGAATTAGTAAATTCAGATTGTCGAGTTGAGGATTTTTTTGTTTTATTCATAAATGCCATAAGTATATGATAGACCCACACATTAGGGATCCTGGTCCGATCGCAGGTGAGTCTGCCGTCCTGGGGGTGATATCCCTCATACCTCCACAGGGCTAAGTATGAGGGCTTTCCGACTTTGACGAAGACAAAGTCAACTCGTCGTCGGACACACTACGGCTTCATCCTCACAGCCTAATGCCCCCCTGCAAGGCAGTACGCTCCAACAGATAGTGATACAAATCATTATACACTACCCCTTTCAGGACAGTTGTTATCGTTTACGGAATCTGTCGGAGTAGCAGAATTTCGTCACTCGTTCAAGCAACAAGATCATACTGAGAGAAAATAACAAAAATGCATGCATGATCTGATATCCAAACATACAATTATGTAGTGCGAGGACGTGCGAATTGCTGGTTCGCACGGTTCTTATCTGGACAATGCTGTCAACGGCATCAACTGATTTTCGACTAGCTTTCAATTTTCGCTGAACGAGGAATCGGACGAGTGGCGTGTCTGGTCTGTTGGGTTAAGAGTTTCTCCGAAGTTACGTATCTGAGTTTAAAGGCTGGGACCGTGGAAGCGAACCGACTCAGGATTTGTACTCAGAAACCTAGAAAACATAGGATATGACCACTTTGCATTGAAAAAATACATGTCTCACATAAAATTACCAATTCACCGTTTTTTTTAGGTTAGGGACGAAGAGTGAAATCATAGAACCACAACGAATCCGGATTCATACTCAGCGACCTCGAAAACATACGATATGACCACTTTGCATTGAAAAAATACATGTTTTGCATAAAATTACCCATTCACCGTTTTTCGTTTGAGGTTAGGGACAAAGTGTGACGCCATATAATTACAACGACTCCGGATTCGTACTCAGCTACCTCGAAAACATAGGATATGCCAACTTTGCACTGAAAAAATACACGTTTTACATAAAATTACCAATTAACGGTTTTTTTAAGGTTAGGGACGAAGCGTGACCTCATAGAACCAGAAAGACTCCGGATTCGTACTCAGCGACCTCAGAAACATATAATATGACCACTTTTTATAGGTACGAATCATGTTTCACCTGGAATCAGCGATTTTCATGTTTTTTGAGGTTAGGGACGAAATCTGACGTGATGGAGCCAAACGGACCCCGGATTCGGATTCAGCCACCTCAAAAACGTAGGGTAAGCCTATTCTGGTTTCTGGGGAAGACAACTTTTTTTTTTGTGGAGCTGTGAAATCAATTCTTGGAATGTTAGTACATTCAGAGCGACTCATATTGGATCAAGGTGAAGCCTTTAGCAGGATGGATTTACTCTTCCTACAGGCAGAAGTCAGCAGAATTAATCTGCCCAATGCAACTATTAATGAAAATTCAGTTCTCAAAATTGGAAGTAGTCCAGCTAGGTCCGTGCTGTATGTTGAAACCAGAGTCCTAAATTTTACCCAGTCTTTCAGTCAACCCACATTCTACAGAGTTTATTTATGAGCCAACACTACATATAGACCTAAAAAAAATATCACCAGTCGTTGGACACAATAAGAAGATGAACATGACGGAATTAATGCTTATTAGATCATCAAAAGGATACGTTAACTACCTGTCGCTTTCATTAGCAAGAGGCGATCCAGGAAGTACAGTATTAGTGATGTCAGATGAATTACTCAAAATTTTGAAAAAGCTGACCTCGGACAACACCATGAATTAGGATTTGAATCCAAAAATATCTCCAAGAGCCAATAACACGAATTCAAATCCGATCCTTTGCAAGGAAATCATCCAGCGGGATCCTGAAAAAACGCCTCAACCATTAATTATTTATAATATTTGAATTACCGTTTCCTAATGAACAATCTCTTACTGTTACGAAATATTCTTAAAAATGAAAACTGATGCTGATTGACAGTTATTAACGAATGAAATAAATAATCAAATTCAAATATTAATTTTTCAATATAAATTAAAGGAATCAAGCAGTTCTTCACTACTTCTTGCACCGAGTAGAAGTACTACGGAATCCCAAGAAAACAGGGTTTCTCATATCCGTTTGAACTCGACGCGGAAATGAGCTGGGCCGCGACCTCATTGATATTTAAATTTAGACATTGGTCAGGAGCGACCTGTTCAAATAGTAGTTTGACCATACCCCCTATTTTTTATTAGGTATCATCGGACATCACCCTCTAAACTGGACCAACGGAGATGCGTTTCTACTGAATCCATACGAGCGGGGACGGCACCGAATGAGGGCATCATCTGACCTAATTTGAGATTTGAATCACGCAGATTTATGGACGGACGTATGTCGTTTTCCACCGCCAAGGATGTTTAGATACTGCAAATCAGCTCACTCAACCCATAATAGAAATGGCGAATCGCTCCCAGTGCAGTTTTCAACCAAATGCAACGGTCTAGGCAATGGTGTGAACCTGACAAGTTACATCCTTTCACAAAAACGAGAAATCCAATCCTTGCCTACTGCTTCCTTTTCCCTGGCGAATGAAGTGTGGCAGTAGCTATAAGTTAGGGTAAGTCGAATATGAAATGGCTGATGTTTTCTTGAATCATTTGGAATTTCACAATGTGCTTTCTGTTCCGTTTCCTTTGAATTTGAATATATTAGAATCAAAACTGGAGACAGCGCGTCAGTTAGTCAAAATAAAACACTGTTTTATCATTGAGATTCAACGGTAACAAGGCAGCCGATAAACGAAACATATTGAATTAATAAGATCGTTATCACGATGCAACAAATGTGAACAAGTTAATAAAATTAATTTGACGGCTTGTACCACTAGGGCATTATAGTAAGAAGAGCTCTTTCACAGGTTTTTAATGTTAAAAATCATGATCTCTTACGCAAAAGTTCGTTATCTGCATTGGCATCACATTTTCAAAAATAGCGATTCAAATGAAAATGCGAAGAAAAAAATACAATGATGATGTAATGTTTTAATTTAATTATGTTCCAACTACAGGCTACACGGATTATTATGTTTAATCTTACAATTTGTTTATTGAATCATTTATACATGGTCCGCAGTGAATCGCAATTTGCAACAATTTTCATAAAAAGGTGTGCAAATATTGGGTAATATCTGCCTACATGAAATTCCTTCATTTCATTTGATGCCATATTCTTTACATCCCCGCTCATCATATTTATTTTTATCCTCAAATTATTTCTATCTCTCTTACATATATCTCGAAGAATTCCAGTATACTTCTGTATTGCAAAAAGGTCAGCATTGGTTGTTGTTAACACAATATATTCTTGGTATTGCGTGATACAAATTTACCATTTCCTAAAAGCAATCGAATTTCTTTATCGGTGGGCAAATAGGATCTTCTGAAGTCAAATTGCCGGTTCTGATTTTGCTCGGGAATAAGCCGAATATATCCAAGTTGTCCACATGCGTGTCCTAGTACTTCATGAGATAAAGATGTTGATAATACAATATATTCTTGGTTTGGCCTAAGCAAATAGTTCATATGATCTATTCAATTTCGAATTGGTTCATAGGCAGGAAAAACGTATCTTCGGAATTCAAATAGCTGGTTCTGGTTTGTGCAAGAAATAAGCCGAACATAGCCAAGTTGTTTTATTGCACATCCAAGTAGTTGAACAGAAAGATGCCTTCTCGGTGAGGACCTGGGCCTGGTACGAAGATGAGGCTCCTGAGGTGAAGTCCTTTCAGGTGAATGTTGTATGTCAGAAGCAGAATAGCCAGGGTTACGATCGCTATTAGGGTTCCATTCGGACTGTAGTGAATTGTTATTTGCTGAAGCTTTATTAAAAGTTTGGGGGAAGATTGGGTGACGTTCACCCATTGGACAATCTCGCATTTCATCTGGGTTCAAACTATCAATGTTGCCGCTTATCATATTTATTTTGATTCTCGTACTAGCTCTATTTGTCAAATATATTCCACGAAGAACCCCGTTATGCTCTAATATTGCAAAAATGTCACAATTGGATACTGATAAAAAAATGTGTTCTTGGGCAGGCACGGTAATATATATTTTTTTTTCTGGTCGAATTCTAATTGGATAATCAGCGGGAAAAACGTATCTTCGAAATTCGAATCGTAGATTCTGATTTGTGCGGGGAATAAGCCGAATATATCCAAGTTGTCCAAGCGCGTATCCAAGTACTTTAGGAGAAGTACGCCTACAAGGAGGGGACCTGTGCCTGGCACGACAGTGAAACCGGCGGGGAGTGTCAAGGGAATCTCTGCTTGACTGCGAACTTAACATTGCGAAAAGAAATAGAGGATTTATGTTTCTTGTTGAACAAACTTCAAAAAGAGCCTGATATTTTATTGTTATTTTCGGCATAAAATACTTTAAAATTATAAGTAAGGGATTCTGCAAAGCAAAGTTGTGGCACAAAAATGTCAGGTTGAAATTGGTTTAGGCTCACTGTGTTTGAATTCAACACAACTTATTGTTTTGTTTTCATTTTTGGAATTTATTCTGAATTCTTTGAAAATCACCTGGAGTTCTTATAAACTTTATGAGATTCTTTTAAATTCTTTTAAATTCAAAAGAACACGAGTCCGATTATTAATTCGAATCTTTGTTCGCAAAACCAACCTTTGATGAAAAATCAAAAACTTAATTCCTTTGTGTTCTAATATCTGGTTTAAATAACATTTTGATTCGTTGACAATGATCTTGTTGTTCTAAATTGAGCTTTTGAGTTTGATAATTATCATTATTACAAATTAATGAATTATAATTAAATTATCCTGTAATAAATTTGTCTTTGCAGGTTGAACATTTAACTATTTCCTTAAAAATTCTATTGTATTGCTAAAAAGTAATTTATTTGTTGTACGCTTAGTACTATATTATGCAAAAAGGGGAAGAAGAGGCACATCATTGATACATGAATATTTCAGTGAGATCCGTTGGAGCCAAATATGTTACGACTTTTTCGAAGATTTCTTTATGCTTTTTCGATTTCTCTCTGTTATGTGCAAAGCTTCTGGAATTTTTTTTATTTTTAGGTGCTTATGCAAAAATTGATTTTTCCTATAGAAACTAAAAAAAAAATCTGGAAATTTTTTAGAGTTAGTCATATTATGCAGATTAAGAAACATAAACAACATTTATGATTTTTCCGAAACTGCAATTAAAAAATTATTTGCTTTTGTTTCAACTTCGCCGAACCGCAAGATATTAAATATTATTCAAAAATTTCAAAAGATTTGATAGAAATTTTAAAATTTCACATAGATTCCAAAGATCTTGTGAAAATTTCAAAAGATTCCAAAAGATGTAACAGGAATGTCAAGATTTTTCATAATTTAAAAGAGTTCAAAGAATTCGCAAACATTTCCAAATACTTCCAGGATTTCGCAAACATTTTAAATATCCTAATATTTGTTAAATTCTTCAAAGTGCAAATTACTTGAAAATTTACCTATCTTTTTAAATTTCTGCTTTATATATTCTGTTGTTATCAATGGCAAAATAAATTATTAATAAGAACAAAGCAAAATACTAAGAGAGTGAATTTGAATCTTCGAAAAAATCTTAACATAGTCATGGTTTATATCGAATTATTCAAAAATGGACAAACAAGTATAATGTGTAATCGGATTTCGCCTTTAACTATTCATTAAAGAATGATAATTAGCATTAGCGCTTCAGAGTGACAAAAGAACGCTCCCGCGAGCTGTCCGCTCTGCTAGCGTACGTATGTCGCATTCCTCCGAAAAATCGAGGCGAGGAACGAGAAAGGATGCCACAAGTCGAGGCAAACCTAGATGTAGAAAACCGAGACAGCAGGTATGTCTCATCTCGTCCCGTCTCGTTCTTCGGGATTTCTCGCTCGGCGGCAACACTACTATGACTTCATCATTTTGACGACATAAATATACAAATGGCCATTATATGAATATAAGCTGGAAAGAAGGACTTCATTTTCGCTCGACATGTCTGAGAAATGGCCGTATTCATGCATGTATTATATAAAATATAATAAAAATGATAGATGTATTATATTACTATATTCACCAATATAATTGAAGATGAACGCCAGAAAGAGTACAAAAGTATAGACCATCCTCATTTTCGCAATTCAGAGGAAAAACTGATTCGTGCTTCAGTGAATGAGTGGGTCAACAAATGTAAGTATAGAATATTCTATGGCAGCATCAGAGTACAAATATATACGTAAGTAGTCGTTATCTCACGTGCATGTGAGATGACAATGTTATTGATTTTAAGATTGTCGTTCGGAGGTATAATTATTGAAATTTTTATCTCAATACCTTTGGTGTTAATTGATTATAAGCTATGAATGTAACCAACAAAATTGTTAAAAAGGAAAGTACCTTGAATCATTTAAAACTACAGAAAAAAGTCAATGTGAAATAAAGAACAAATAATAACAGGATAAAAAACGTGTGCTTTATTTCATACTCTCCAAATCAAATATAATGTAATTTAATATTCTTAAATTTAAAATATTCTAAATAAGAAATAATAAAATCTTACAGTTTACAAAGTTTTTACGATAAATTATAAATATTTATACACGCGATAAGTGTGAGTAGAAGACTATCTATGTTCCAAGAGGAAATTGCTAAAAACAATAATATTTTGTTCAAACAATTTATATAAGCATGAGTGTGAAGTAAAATTTCATGTATCAGCAACAATTTTCATTTAAAAAACCTGAAACAATAATAATTAGCGCCAAAAACTTGCGAAAGCCATTTTTTCACTTTATGGGGTTTTTAGGATCCTATACATATTTTCATATTTTTTGCACAGTGAGTTTCTCTAGCTAGTCGTTTTCGATAAATGATAATTGTTTAAGCATTTGAAAATTGGTTCACCTTTTCTAAATTTTTTTGAAGAACGAGCATTTTTCGTTTAAAACCCCATTTCAATTTTAAAAGCCGGGGTCACAGGTTAATATTTGCCGATTTTAAAAAAGGGAATTCCTTTTTCCGGAAAACGTACAAATTGGGGGGGATCGATCACCAAAAATTGAAAGTTGAATTTTCGGACAACCCTAACGTATTTAAAAAACTAATAAAGTGGTACGTTGACATGATAGCAATAGTAGGGAGAGAAAGAGACTTCACAGTAAATCCCAGATATATTTTTCATTTAAAGTTGGATGAAAGTGTTCCAAACAATTAAAACCCACGGTTATCCGACGTCGGATAATTTTTATCTGGAGCAGGATAAAAAGTTTCTACCAGAAAT
>CAKNWT010318361.1:0-10080 GCA_932066315.1 Andricus coriarius
TAAAAATTTAACTTTATCATGTTTGTTTAAAAATTTCTGTATTTTGTTAAGGGTTATCCTTTTTTTGTTGGAAATAATTTTTTTAAATTGGCAATTATCTTTTCTTTGACTGAAAATTAGTGTTTTGATTGAAAAACAATTTTTTACACTAAAAATTTAACTTAATTTTTTGTCGAAAATTGTTTTTTCATGAAAATATATTCTGTTTCTTTAAAACTTTTTTAAAAATAACATTTTTGGTTGAAAATTTCATTAAAAATTAAAATATTTGTTTAAAAACTAAACATTTGATCTTTTAGGTTGAAAATTCATCTGTTTGTTTAAAAATGGAACTATTTTGTTTTAAATTGATTTTATTTGCTTAAAAAATTATTTCTTCAAATGGAAATAAAACAATTTTCGTCGATGTTTTTTTTTGTTTTGTTACAAAATTTATTTTAATTGGTTAAAACTTATTTCCCTAACTTCAAATTAAGCCATTTTATTTTTTGTTGAAAATTTAACTTTTTTTTGGTAACGATATAATCTTTTGGGTTTACAATTCAATTATTTGGTTAAAAATATATTTTTTTGATTGAAGATAAAAAATTATAGTTTAAAGTTTATTCCTTTCGTTACAAATTTAAACAATTTGGTTGCAAATTCGTTTTTTTTGTTGAAAATGAATTTTTTAAATTAAAAATGTAGCTATTTCATTTTTGCTAGAAAGTTGATCTTTTTCAGTTAAACATTCACTCAAACATTTATTGAAATGGAACTATAGTTTTTACAGTGTTGTTGACTTGTTGCATTGTAATGATTTGATAAATAAATCAATCCTTTCCTTCGACCGAAGATGTTTAAGAATGTTAATTTGTGAAATTTGTTATGTCCCACAATCCACATAAAAATTAAATAAAAAATGAGCCGAAAAATTCTCAAATATATTTGAAAAATTGGATAATAGCAGAATCAATTTTATTTACTGAAGGGTGGAGGAGGGATGAAATCTATATCTTGCCCTTGGAAATTAAAGATTTGTATAAATTCCTGAAAATGAACCAAGAATCTTACGATGAAATTTGGACAAACACCACAAAATGCTTCTATTGCAGTTCCTGAAAACAGAATAAATATTTGTTTCTTTGGACGAAAATAAAAAAGAGGAAAGAAAAATGAGAAGGCAGCCAACCAAATCTTCTTCCATCTCTTTTTTATTTCTATTGTCTTTTTTATTTTTATTACTTTGAAATCACAATAAAAAAGCATGGATAATATTCACCAACGTTTCGGTTCTCACACATCACCCTTATCAAGGTAAGAAAACTTAGACCAGGTGGAAACAGCAACGAAAATACGATGCTACCTCCTGGATACCTGAGAACTAAGTGTAGGTATAAAGGCAAATCCTGTATACCTGAGAACTAAGTATGGGTCTAAAGGAAAATCCGTTATGAACATGATTGAACAGGAAATAAGAGAAAGTCAAGACTCATGAAAATCTATTGCTAAATGTAATTAATCATACTAGAATAACTTTTGTTTAATTTATCCAAATCTGTTTTCAAATTAATGGACAACTTATTTTGTTTTTTAATATAAAGCATTTCCATGAATTCTCTCTTTCTCTCATTACTTTCACTATGTAAAATTTCAACATTATCCCAGTCGAACTCGTGGTCATCTTACAGATCTTGCAAGTGATCTCTTAAACAACACCACCTTTTTCAAATTTATCTAAAGGATCTTTACAAAAAGTTATTATTGAATCCATTTTAAATGGTATACGGAAAATGGAATGGATATTACATTTTTTTAACATAAATTCAATAGTTTTTGAAATTTGACCAAGAAACGGAAGAACAAAAGTATTAAAAGAACTATATTCTCTCAATTCCTTCTGATCATCTGTAGATAAAATGTTACTTTGTTTGTTTTTGATTTGTTGAATTCTAATTGTGATATGTTGCTCAATTAACTTTCGTGGGTAATGACTAAGGAAAAGAATATTCCTAACAATATTTAAATTCTCTTTGAGAAATGAAATATGGGACAAACCTAGAGCTCTGTCAACCAAGTTTTTGATTACTGCAATTTCGTTTTGAAAAGGATGAGCAGAAGAGAAATTTAAAATTCTACCTGAATATGTACTTTTCCTATACCAACTCGTAATAATATTACTATCCTGACCTTTGATTACTTCTATATCCAAAAAACTGATTTTATTATTTTTCTCTATTTCACGGGTAAATTTAAGTATTGGATGAAAACCATTAAAAGCATTAATAACTACCTGTACCTTCTTTAGAGGAACACATAATAAGGTGTCATCAACATAACGAAAGTAAAAGGGCAAACTAAAATCTAGCTTCTTGAAAGCAAAGACCTCCAAATCTTCCATGACAATTTCTGCTGAAATCGGAGAAATGACTGAACCTATGGGAGTACCAAACTTTTGCTTATAAAAAGGTCCATTGAATTTAAAATAAGTTGAGTTCATAATAGAAGCTACCCCTTTAATAAATTATTTTTCACTTAATCGAGTAAAATTGCCTGTTCAACCAATTCAAAGGGTATACTTGGAAGCATTGTAACAACATCCAAAGAAATTATTACATGGTCATCAGGAACTGTTTTTTTAATAATAATTTTTTGGAATTCCCAGCTATTTTTAATATTGAATTTTGAAGTTGTAATTAAGTCTTTGAGTATCAAATTAAAGTTTTGTTCTAAAAATTGCATGGGAGTGTTAATAGTTGAAATAAATATTCTCAAAGTATAGCCTTCTTTATGAATCTTTCTCAAACCATAACATCTTTCTCCAATTGTCTAGAATCCTTAAAGTGTCTCTTCTTAATTGTTTCAACGGATTTTCACTCAATAAATCAAAGTTATCACGATTGGAAAGCAAATCCTTCATATCCCTAATATAATCTGATTTCTTCATACAAACTGTAATATTGCCCTTATCAGCATTCATGCAAAATATATCAGGGTTGTTTTTAAGGAAACCTTTCGTTACCAGGAAACCTTCAGAAATTGTACGATCAATGCTTCTAATGTGCAAACATTTCTTATCAACAAAGCTCTTTGACAAGTGTAAAACTCATTTTCATGAGTCTTGACTTTCTCTTATTTCCTGTTTAATCATGTTCATAACGGATTTTCCTTTAGATCCATACTTAGTTCTTAGGTATACAGGATTTGCCTTTATACCCACAATTAGTTCTCAGGTATCCAGGAGGTAGCATCGTATTTTCGTTGCTGTTCCCACCTGGTCTAAATTTTCTTACCTTGATAAGGATTTGCTTGGTTGCCTTCTCATTTTTCTTTCCTCTTTTTTTATTTTTGTCCAAAGAAACAAATTTTTATTTTGTTTTCAGGAATTGCAATAGTTTATTTTCAGGAATTTATACATTGACTTGTTTGATGTTAATCTAATTTAAGGTTCCTAAATTTCAATTTAGATGACATGGATTGGAGGTCATTTGTGGACCTGTTTTTTTAACATTATGATTATAATCAGATTAAAGTTGCATATGGTCCTGAAGCCTTCAGTAAGCTTAAATTACGGTGTGATATTAACCAAAAATTAAAAGGCAGTATCCTTCAGAAAATATTTTTGATTGAATGTCGAAGAAACGATGTTTTACCTAAAAAAATAGTTTTCCTGGATAACAAATTTCGAGATTTTGCTTTTCATAGTAATTTTTGCAATAGACAATTTGAACATAATTTAAACAATTTCGAACCCTCAATGTTGAATTTACTAATCAAGGATGTTTCAAGTCATGTTAATTTTTTAAAAGTGAAAATTTTCCAGAATTAGAAATGAACCAGAAGTGTGTTTACCACAGGATAAAATCATTGATCTTTTGAAGCATCAGATTTTCCTTTTTTGAAGTTTTTTAAACAATGATAAAAAACATGACAACAAACTTTCTATTTTGATTGATCAACAAACTAATGTTCAAGAGCAAAATTTAAACTTACACAAGATTTTTGAAGAAGAAGATGGAGATCCTTGGATTTTAAATTTGGCAGATATTCAAATTCCTGATTCAGTTACAGATATGCTCAGATTAGGTAAAGGTTTTAGTAACCATGTGATAAAAAGTAAATCGAAACAAATGATGGAAATAGTCAAAGATGTTGAATCAAGTATACACAAAATTTCAATATTAGATCAACATGATTTCCGGAAGAAGGTTTGACACTTGTCAAAGAGCTTTGTTGATCAGAAATGTTTGCACAATAGTAGCATTGATCGTAAAATTTCTGAAGGTTTCATGGTAACGAAAGGTTTCCTTAAAAATAACCCTGATATAATTTGTATGAATGCTGATAAGGGCAATATTACAGTTTGCATGAAGAAATCAGATTATATTAGGGATATGGAAGATTTGCTTTCAAATCGTGATATAACTTTGATTTATTGAGTGAAAATCCGTTGAAACAATTAAGAAGAGACACTTTCAGGATTGTAGACAATTGGAGAAAGAAAAGACTTTTAGGAAAAGATATAAGATGGACTCATATAAATACCGAAGACACAGTTCTTGCAAGATGTTATGGTTTGAAAAAGATTCATAAGGAAGGCTATACTTTGAGAATAGTTATTTCAACTATTAACACTCACACGAAATTTTTAGAACAAAACTTTTTGATACTCAAAGACTCCATTACAACTTCAAAATTCAATATCAAAAATAGCTGGGAATTCCAAAAAATTATTATTTAAAAAACAGTTCCTGATGACCATGTAATAATTTCTTTGGATGTTGTTGCAATTTTTCCAAGTATACCCTTTGAATTGGTTGAACAGCTTTTATTATGAACTCAACTTATTTTAAATTCAATGGATCTTTTTATAGGCAAAAGTTTGGTACTCCCATAGGTTCAGTCATTTCTCCGATCTTATCAGAAATTGTTATGGAAGATTTGGAGATCTTTGTTTTCAAGAAGCTAGATTTGATTTTGCTCTTTTACTTTCGTTATGTTAATGACAACTTATTATGTGTTCCTCTAGAAAAGGTTGTTTTCAGGAATTACAATAGGAGCATTTTGTGGTGTTTGTCCAAATTTTATCGTAAGATTCTTGGTTTCTTTTCAGGAATTTATACATTACCTTGAATGTTGGACGTTAAATGGGATTTTGAATTTGATTGTAATCTAATTTAAGATTCCTAAATTTCAATTAAAGATTTGATTAAAACAAGAAATCATTGAACAACTTCTTCAATATAAATGTTTTATTTTACTATTTACAATTAAATTTAATAAACAGTCTGTACAAAAATATCATACAAAGAATTTCTTCGACCTCAAAACCACCTGAATTTCTTCAATATTTTTGCCTCTAGTTTCAGGGGTGATAAAAAAGACAAATAAAGTTCCAACCCCAGCACAAGTAGTAAAAAACAAAAAAATCGTAAATTTCCCAACAGCTGCCAATAAAACTTGAAATCGAAATAAACACAAGTATGAAAAAATCATATAAGAAACTTTGCACACCATTATAGCCACACTTTTAACTTCAGTCGAAAATAACTCTGCTTGGTAAAGATAAAAAATATTCGAAGCCCCCATTGCCAAAGCTACTTCGTAAGTTGTCATTCCCAATATGGGCCACCATCTGATACAAGAAATATCAAAATTTCGTTCTTCAAAGAAAAAAAAGGCACCTACAAGTCCTTGAGCAAAGGTACCAATTATTCCGGAAGATAAAATCAAAATTCTTCTATCCATTTTTTCTATTATGAGAGTAGTTAATAAGGATGCAAATATTTTCACAATGGCTATCATCATCGTTGCTTTTTCAGGATCTATAATTGATCCTTTATGAGTTAACAATTGTTGAGTAAAAGTCCACAAAACCATATGACCAGAAAACACATCCATGGCTGCAATACTTATCACTATTATCAAAGCTCTTCGATTATTTGGAAGAGTCACTAATTTCCAAAAACTTGATTCTTTTATATCGAAAAATGTTGAGCCCTTTTCATCCCCTTCCAGACTCATTTCTTCCTTTTCATTATGATCTTCATTTTCATAGTCCTTTTTATTCGAATCCTCTTTTTCAAAATCTTTTTCTCTCAATAATAAAGGATTTAATCTCATTTTTATTTCTGACTCTTCTCGATTATTTTTTTCCATAAAATAGGGAGAGTCTGGCACAAACACAAATGTTACAACAAAAATAATTGGTGATGAGAGAAAAATGAGATTCATGTAATTGTAGGGTAAAGAAGCCCCCAGAAGCATGGCGAAAAAAAATCCTATTCCCATCGAGAGATTCATAAAAGTAATAAAAATTCCTCTTGTTCTTGAACTTCCGATTTCCGAAAGGTAGATGGTCAGTCCGCAAATTCCTGCACCATAGGAAATTCCACCTAAAATTCTTGCAATATATATTGTGATGTGGTTTTTGGCTATGATTATTAAAACCCAGGAAATAATTTGTGGAATACTGTAAAGTAGTAAAGTCTTTTTTCTTCCTAATTTGTCTATTATTAGAGGATTTACAAAATATCCTATTATGTATCCCACAATTAGTAGAGAAGATATCATGTCACTTTGTTCCTTTGTTACTCGAAAGGGTGATTTTTCACTTGTTAAATAAGGAATGGCTGGACTGGTCCATGTTATGACAGATCCGTAGCCGATCGCTATTATTGTACCTAAAATTATTTATTTATTTTTAGTTATAAATCCTATTTAATAAATCTCCTTCAGAAAAAATCTCGAAATCTATCGAAATCTCTCGAATTATCTCGAAATGTATCGAAAACTCTCGAAATATATTGAAATCGATCGAAAACGAAATGTCCTGACTTTTTTATTTTTTATTTTCAAAAATCAGCTTTGAACGAATATTTAAGAAGATTTCAAAACATTTACAGAGATTTCAAAAATTGTCGGAAAAGAATCTGAAAGGTTGTAATGCAATTTTTAACATTTTCCAGGGATTTGAAAAATAATTTAGGAAAATTTTGAATCATGTTGAAATGTTTCAAGAAATTAAAAAATATTTCTTAAGATACCTGGAAAAATTTCAAACGATTTTTTGTTTTGAAAAGTGAATATTAATAGAAAATTGAAAAAGGTTTGAAATGCTTTCAAATTATTTTCAACAACTTCTAAGATTTCGAAGCAAAATTTTTTAATTTTCGAAGATGAAAAAATTCAGAAAAAATTCGGGTAAGTTTAAAAGATATTTAGAAGTTTTGAGAAGACACAAAAATAATTTAAACCTTGAAAATATGACAAATAATTTTTTTAATCTAGATTTTTGACAGGTTTCTAAAACAAAATTTTCAAGTTCTAAGAGAATATTTAAAAAGATTTCAAAACATTTGAAAAGATTTCAAAAATTGTCCGGAAGGAATCTGGAAGATTTCAAGGTAGTTTTTTAATATTGCAGGATTTTAAAAAATAATTGAGGAAAAATTCGAATCATATTAAAAGATACTTATAAGTTTCTAAAAATTTTTATGAATAATTTGAATCTTGAAAATATTTCAAATAATTTGAACAAAATGTAGATTTTTTGAGATTTTAAAACAAAATTTAAAAGCTTTTTAAGATTGTTGAAACATTTTAAGAAATGAAGAAAAAAAGATTTGTTTTGAAAAATACATTTTATTAGAAAAGTGAAAAACATTTGAACAAATTTCAAATTATTTCCTAAATTTCGAAAATTTCGAAGCAAAATTTTTCAATTTTGCAAGAATAAAAAATTTATAAAAGATTTAAGTAAGTTTAAAACATATTTTTATACGTTTAAAAAGATTCAAAAATAATTTAGAAATTGAAAAGAAGTCAAATAGTTTTTTAAATTTAGATTTCTGAAAGGTTTCTAACGAATAAACAAATTTTCTTCAGATTCATGGAAAATTTTTCAATGATTTTTGGTTTTGAAAAATCCGTTTTAAGGGAAGATTTAACATGATTTAAAAATCTTTAAAAAGATTTCAAAAATTTTTGGAAAGGAATCTGAAAGGTTTTGCAGGATTTTTACAAATAATTTGGGAAACATTCGAAACATTTTAAAGAACAATTAAAAGATTCGAAAAAATTCTACAATTAATTTAAACCTTGAGAATATTTCAAAAAATGGTGGCGAAAATTTTTAATAATTTGATTCAAAATATTTTAATATTTGAAAAGATTTCTGAAAATTTATAAAATATTTTTAAATTTCTTAGAAAAAAAAAAATTTTTATTGTTTCAGGCAAAATTAAACTTTTTAGTTAAATTTAACTTTTTTACAAAATTCGACTACTTGATTGGAAGTTGAAATACCTTGTTCAGAATTTATGGTTAAAAATTAATTTTTTAACTGGAAATATAAATATTACCTTTTAGGTTTAAAATTGGTCTTTTTTAGTTAAAAATTTAAGTATTTGGTTTAAAATTAATCCTTTTTAGTTATAAGTTCAACAATTTAGTTACAAATTCATGTATTTGTTGTGAATTCGTCTTTTCTGGCAAAAAATTAATCCCATTGATTCAACTATTTTTGTAGAAAATTCATTTGATTAGTTAAAAATCAAAGCATTTATTATCAAATTTAATTTAAATTTGAACATTAATTTTTTGAAATATGTTTAATTTTGCATACAGTTTTAAACATTCTAAATATCTTTTTAAATGATTGGTATCTTTCGGATTATTTTTCGACGATTTGGGAAATATTTAAAAATATTTTCGAATATTCTTTTCAAATTAATTTTTTAAACTAATTTTTTTTAAAATGTTTTCAACGATTTAAAAAAAAAATTAATTTTCATGAGACCTTTTATCATTTTCAAGAAGCTTCTAAACCTTTGATCGTAATCTTTAACATTCAACATTTTCCTTAAATTTTTTGTTAAAATTTGTATACTTGTATATTAAAAAAAATTATTTTAAAATCTTTTACGTTCTATTTCGAAATTCTAGAAAATCATTTGAAATGTTTTGAAATCCTAAAATTCTTAAAATGCTTATTTTTCTCAAAATTTTAAAAAATCCGCAACCTGGTCTGTTTTAAGAAGTTTGTTTGAAAAATTTCATAAATTGAAAATGTTGGAATTAGTAGTGCTGTACATAATTTTTAATAAATGATTATAATTGATGGCAGTCTATTTTTCTTTCTAGATGGTCTAATATCAATATTATTTAAAATATTGATTGAGGAATTGTTTTACAATTTATATTAAAATCGTTATATAAAAAAAATATTGATATAAGACCATGTAGAGAAAAAATTAATTAAAATCAATTATGTTAACAGAATATAATTATTTTCAAAAACAAAGCACTTTTTAATCTTTTAAATTCAAACCATTAAATTAGTTTAAATTGACAGCTTAAAATCAAAGCGTTTAAAATTACAATTTAAAGTTTAATTCATGAAAATTGAAATCTATGGAAAGTTTTAAAGTTTAAAAACTATTGTGATTTGAGCAATTTGAATCTTGTAATCTTTTATAAAATTATAAGAAAAGGGAGACAATATTTAAAGTCGAATATTGAAACAATGGAAAATTAGAAATATTTAAAATTCAATAATTTGAATTTGATCTCTCAATAAAAACCGGCAAGAGTGCAAATTATTATTGTAATTATTATCAGAGCAATTGTCCAAATACATTTAAAAAGTATTTACATTTGAATAAACATTTGAATTGGAAACTGTTTAATTTCAAAAACGTTTAGTTTAAGATCAGAGAATTTTGAATTTTTGTCTTGAAATACTTTCTGGCAAGGACCGTAAAATAGTGTCTAATGAGTACCACGAAATAGTGTCTTATAAGCACCTGGAAACAGTGTCCAATGAGGTCCTTGAAAGTGTGTCTAATGAGAACCCTGACATAGTGCCTAATGAGGACCGTGAAATAGTGTCTAATTAGGACTATAAAATAGTGCCTGATGAGGACCTTGAAATAGTGTCTAATGAGAACCATGAAAAAGTGCCTAATTAGGACTTTAAAATAGTGCCTAATGAGGCCTTGAAATAGTGTACAAAGAGGACCTTGAAACAGTGTCTAATGGGGACCTTGAAATTGTGTCTAATAAGAACCCTGACATAATGCCTAATGAGGACCGTGAAAT
>CAKNWT010318422.1:0-10917 GCA_932066315.1 Andricus coriarius
TTTAAACAAATAGCTCAATTTTCAACTAAGATAGGTAAAATTTTAACTAAAAATGGAATAGTTAAATTTTTACTTAAAAAAATGTATTTTCAATCAAAATAAAAACGTATTTTCAACAAAATAATTTTATTTCCCAGCAAAAAGATGAATTTTCAACAAAGAAGATTAATTTTCTCCCAGAATAGAAGACATTTTTAACAAAGTACATGGATTTTCAACCAAAAAGTTACATTTTCAACTAGAAAAGATTGATTTACACCTAAAATGAAATAGTTGAATTTTCAGTTAAAAAAATCAATTTTCAATTTAAAAAAAACGAATTTTCAACAAACTGCATGCATTTTTAAAGAAATAGCTAAATTTTCAACTAAGATAGGCAAAATTCTAAACAAAAATATAATTGTTAAATTTTAAATTAAAAAAATTAATTTTAAATTAAAACAAAAACGTATTTTCAACAAAATAATTTTATTTCCCATCAAAAAGATGAATTTTCAAAGAAGAAGGATAATTTTCTTGCAAAAAAGAAGACATTTTTAAGAAAGTACATGAATTTTCAACCAAATAGTTAAATTTTCAACTAAAAAAGATTGATTATTACCTAAAATGAAATAGTTAAATTTTCAGTTATAAAAATCAATTTGCAATTAAAAAAAAAGAATTTTCAACGATATGCATGCATTTTTAAACAAATAGCTATATTTTCAACTAAGTTATGTAAAATTTTAACCAAAAATGCGATAGGTTAATTTTTAGTTAAAAAAATTAATTTTCAATTGAAATAAAAACGTATTTTCAACAAAATAGTTTTATTTCCCATCAAAAAGTTAAATTTTCAACAAAGAAAATTAATTTTCTTTGAAAAAAGAAAAAAGTGTTAACAAAGTACATGAATTATCAACCAAATAGTTAAATTTTCAACTAAAAAAGATTGATTTTCACCTAAAATAAAATAGTTAAATTTTCAGTTTAAAAAATCAATTTGCAATTTAAAAAAAAAAGAATTTTCAATGAAATGCATGCATTTTTAAACAAATAGCTCAATTTTCAACTAAGATAGGTAAAATTTTAACCAAAAATGGAATAATTAAATTTTTAGTTGAAAAAGTTAATTTTCAATCCAAAGAAAAACGAATTTTCAAAAAAATGGTTTTATTCCCAACCAAAAAGATGATTTTTCAACAAAGAAGATTAATTTTCTTCCTGAACGGATGGGATTTTTAACAAAGTACATAAATTTTCAACCAAATAGTTCAATTTTAAACTAAAAAAGATTGATTTTCACCTAAAATGAAATAGTTAAATTTTCAGTTAGAAAAATGAATTTTTAATTTTAAGAAACGAGTTTTCAACGAAGTGCATGCATTTTTGAACAAATAGCTGAATTTCCAACTAAGATAGGTAAAATTTTAACCAAAAATGGAATAGTTACATTTTTAGTTGAAAAAATTAATTTTCAATTAAAAGAAAAACGAATTTTCAACAAAATAGTTAAATTTTCAACCAAAGAAATGAATTTTAAATTAAAACCATGACTCTTAAACCAAAACAAAAAATACATTTTCAACAAAAAAGATGAATTTTCAACAAAGAATATTAATTTATTACCAAAAAAGACGAATGTTCAACAAAATTTGGTTCAATTAATTCAGTTTGCGTTTAATTGGAAAAACGAGAAGAAGGGGAAAAGAGAGGAATAGGGGAAATGCTATATATAAAGCCTGTAATGGATAAATAGCCGCTTTAACCATTCATACATTAAAAAACAATATTTTAATTAAACATTAAACTTCCTTAGGCTTATAAAATCTTATTAAGATTTTGCGCCAGATAGCTAGGTGGAGTAAACTAGGGCTAAGCGGCTCATATAGGAGAAAGTTGGGCACCCTTGATTCTGCAATGAAGAATTTAATGAAGAATAATGAAGAATTTATTTCGATGATGAAGATTGTATAAAAATTACCATTTTTACCTAAAACAAAAGAAAAAATATAAGATCTGAAATACTAATGTTAAATAAACAACTAAGGGTTCAAATACTTTTA
This sequence comes from Andricus coriarius, assembly GCA_932066315.1. NCBI lineage: Eukaryota > Metazoa > Arthropoda > Insecta > Hymenoptera > Cynipidae > Andricus > Andricus coriarius. The sequence continues at coordinate 2,046 of CAKNWT010318422.1, forward strand.
TTAAAATTGCTTATTGATATTTATTTATATATTTAAAGCAGTGAATGGACTAGCCCTTTTGTACAAGACTCTTTCTTAGATATATTACATATCTCTTTTAAATTTTGTTATAGTCAACAGTGGCTGTTTTTCTTGAATTAATCAAACTTAAAAAAATGAGGTTCGATAAAAAAAATACTCGTGTTGTTAACCATATAGAGTATTAAATACATAAAAATGAGTTGGTGTAGACCCTTCTTTAATTAGACAATTTTTTTTAAAAAGGAATATTGAAATATTTGAAATCCTTTAGACCCTTACAACCTCGTATAGAGAAAGAGCCGACAGTTAATATCTATCCAAACTTTATGTTTCCTCCAAATCAAATTTATTCCAGAGAATTAAAAAATTCTGAGTCTCTAAAAACTGGCGAGAAGACAATGTTGGAATGTAGCTCCACATGAAAGAAACGCAGACATGCATCTATCTCGTTTGTCAGGTAGCAGCGTTTACAAGATAGCCACGTCTGCAATAGGGTCTAAGCTATAAATTTCGCAACTTTGTCCAATTAAATAGCTCGTGGGTCATAAACGCTGAGAAATAGTCAGACGAAGGCGAAAAACGAGGAGCAGAAAAAAAATCACGAAGATTAAAGACTGTTCGTAAAGGACCTAAGGACTGCTCTACGACCTTGGTTGGAAAACAAACGATGGGCTTTCAGAGGTCTTAATAGGCGAGCAAAAAGGATTCGAGAGTTTAACAAACCTCCTTTTTGAGGATGAGTCCTGTGGTGTTCTATTTTGACTCTTCTGTCGTTAGCATAATTAAAGAATGGAGAAATGATTCCTCAGGATCTTTTTAAGATTTTGGTACACAAAGAAAAATAACAAAGAACTCCTCCACTGTTCACTCGATAGGTAAGAATGATAAATTATACATTAGGCTCATTCAATAAATTCTTCAAGGTCTGGTGAATCCAAAAGAATTGGCATATGAATAAGAGATTTAAATGCCCCAAAAAGTCCTTTCGAGGATTTTTGTTCTGCGTACTACACTCTTAAAAAGAAATTATTCAGTTCACTTTCACTCCAGTCAAAGACGAAAGAAGTCGAAGTGGTTCAACCCGAAGATAACAGCAATTTTGTTGCTTAAAACTTTCAAATAGACGTATTATTGTAGCTCAGAAACTCTCGAGCAAATTAAAGTAGAGCCACACCTGTTATTAAGAAATAACTGAAAATTGCATATATTGTTTACACGTTCGCGTGGATTGCTCGTTTCGGGTAGAAGATTGCGTAAACATGTATACAGAGTAATTTTTAGAGGATAAGATATGCTTTTAATTGAACCCTCATCGAACTTTCCAGGATCAATAGTTTATGAAATATGAATTTGTTAATTAAGGATGCGTCTTCGCTGATTAAGCGACATACGTAATGAATTTTCGTTGCTATGAAATTATATCCTCTTCCTCTTTATAGATGCATAAAGTCGAAGGTCTGCTCAGTAAGAGGGAATTTTTGTTTGTTAATGAAAATCCAAAACCTGCAGGGTTGGGGGTCTGTTTGTCGAATTAAAAAAAATCAATTTTTAGTTTTAGCATAAAATTGTTATGAACAATTTTTTTTCATACTTACACTTATCGAAAAAATCCGAAATAAATAGAGGACAATCGAAGGCCAGCAATGATGTCAAATATTGCTTCACCAATTTTCAATCTGCCATAGTTTCGTTGTGAACAAATATTGTTTAAACAATAATAATAAACAAAATAACACAATTGAAAATAACAATAAATTAATTAACACGCAAAAAACTAAAGGCTGAAATATCAGTTACACAACGGAACCAAACACAATAAAAAATTTAAATTGGTTTCTGAGTTAGCTCAAGTTGTTTAACCGAAAGATAAGTAGCTGCCGGCCACCCAGCGGGCAGCTTAAAGACTCGCTTCTGGCTTCCACAATCTGTCGTGGGCGGCTAAAAAAATTAAGTCCTAACTCGGAAACCAATCAATAGATTTTATTTTTCATGGTCTCATTTTGCAACTGAAATCTCAGACTTTACTTTTGTCGAATTAATTTTTTCTTAATGTGAGTAACAATAAATACACTAATTTTATTTTTTTAAAGATATAAACATTAAAATTGAATTTTAAACAATCAGTAGCTAAAAAAAGAATAAAACTTGTATCATTCATGAGCTTAACATTATGTTTCATATTTTTCAAAATTTTTATTATTATTTAGCTTTATTACTAAATAAAGTTTATGAAAATTGTTTAAACAATATATTTTACAATGAAACTATTGCAGATTGAAAATTGTTAACAAAATAATTGACTTCCTTGTTGGCCATCGGTTGTTCCTTATTTTTTCAGATTTTTTGGACAAGTGCAAGTACCGAAAAAAATTGTTGTTCATATCAATTTGTTGCTAAAAATTGATTGTTTTTTTAAATCCGACAAACACTTTTTCTTGAAGAAGCACTATCCCTTAGCATATTCACCAAATGAGAACTCACTAAAAGCGTAACTTTAGAAAATATGACTGTTAAAAAAAATCACATGCCCCTCACCCTGATAATTTTGGATTTTCTATATAAAAAATCCAAAGGCGCGCCCTTAATTAACAAATTCATATTACATACACTATTGATCGTGGAAGGTTCGATGAGGATCAATTGAAAGATTATTTCATCCTTTTAAAAATAATTTGGTATACATACTAATGCAATCGTCTACTCGAAACGAACAATCCACGTGAACGTGCAAAAAAAAGTTTGCAATTTTCAGTTATTTGTAAATAACAAGATATCTTCTAATTTGACTAGACTGTTTCTTATATTATGCCATGCATTACCCGTAGGAAGAAAAAATTAAAATGGTTTAGAAAATATGTATTGTAAAGTTTCATTAATAATTTTGGATTTGGTTTAGTCATAACAAAATGAATCCATTTTTTTCTTTGATTTACTAAGGTTTCTGAAGTTTCTCTACTTTATAACTAAAGGATGACAACGAGAAAACTTGACAACTATAGAATTGTAAAAGTCTAATTTAAACAAAAAATATTAAAATGCAGGAGTTTTTATTTCGAACCTTTTAAACTGAAGAAATGCCAATAGGTACTAAATTCACCGCTGGAAAAGTGTAAATAAAGAATTTTTAAATTGACCAATTAGACGCTCAAAGCGTTACAGCTGAACTATTTTCTATATTTCAAATGCTTAGAATTGTAAAATATAAAATCAGAAGCTTTCCACATATTATGCAATTTGACATTGAAAACCTGCAGAATTGAAATATTCCAAACTTAATGACGTCAACATTAAACAATTCCGAAAATACATTAAAAGTTGTACAGTCTCAAAATGTTGTAAAATTCTGGATTAATCATTAAAAATATCTTAAATTTCAAGCTTTCTCAATTAAATAATTAAGAAGAAAAGGAATCGATCCTAATTTCGAGTATTAATTTCACTTCTTATGTTAGAAGTTTATAATCCTGAATATCCATAGTTTTAACGCTTTTAACACAGAAAAACCAGAAGTAAATTTTTTCTGCGCAAACATTGTAACCATACCCAACGTGATAAGTAAATCTCAATATTTTTTAATTTGATGAGCGATTCCAAATAGCATCATGCTAATAATTTATTATATGAAAAAATATTCAAGAGATGATACATTGATAAAAGTGTTTTAAATCTTTCTCATTTGAAAGATCAAAACTACTATCTATACTTATACTTGGGGACTAATGAACTTCTAAATACAAGTTTATTCGACGAAAAATTTCAAGGTTTGAATATTTTCATTACTGACAGTTTTCATGAGTTATGTAACTCCTACATTAACGAAGTGACACAAATTTCCATGATGGACTAACAAACTTCGCGAATAGAATAATCGAATAATGATGAGATTAATGACAATGAGTCATGGCAGAAAATAAGGAGACGTGCTGATGCAGATATATTAAAAGGCTTCCGTCCTTTTGCGATAAATCACTCCTCCACAGTATTTGGCATGATGCCAGAGATTCCTTCTCAAGGTACATAAACCATTTCTAAGATCTACAAGACAAAATCCTACCCGCCATTTACAAATTACATACATTAAGGAATAATTAATTGCAAGTAATTAATTTAAGTGATCTTTATCTCTTTCCCGAAAAATTACTCTCCTCTGATTAGTGCTTACTAACTTTGAATTTGTTATCTGAAAAAAGGAATTCTTATTTCTTGTTATTCTTGTACTTTTTAGTTGAAAAGACCCTTCAGGAATATTTTTTCGCACTTTTTATAGCCAGTCTGAATGGCGTCAAAGTGTAAATCAGCAACCCTCCCAATGACGATGGAGAAAGCTCTCAAGATTCTTTTGCTTCGATTTTATTATTATTTTTAGTCATTAGGTATCTTCTTTTTTCTTCGCGTCATAGAATTCCTGCCTTCGCCTTTTTGCCCCCCTAACGAGGATACGGCCCCAAAATAAACTGTTGAAACTTTTCTTCCTTAGAGGTCGATGGCCCTGGCGAATCTTCAAAACACGAGCGTCTTCTTTTTCTTCCAGGGTTCAGAAACCCTACTTTGATTATTTATATATTCAGGGCACAACAAGTCATTCTTTTTCCCTTAGACTCTAACAACGTTTTAAACTTTAATCTTAATGAACTCTTAATTAAAAAGTGATGTTTACTTTCTAATTAAACTTACTTTTATATACACGATACTGAAAAAAAAATCAAGAATGCAGAATATCAGGATTTCCATGACACTATTAAATATATTCCAAAAAGTTCGACTACAATTTTAGACAGATAAAATGTAATCCTCTATTAATTAAGGAGTGAACCGCACATTCTGGTTTAAGCAGAACTTCTTTGAAAGGGAAAAGTATTATTTGATTATTTTCTTGTCTGTGTTGTGTTTATATCTTAAGCACTAAAATTGACATTCTAGGATAGCAGGTCTACTAAGAATCCTGGTTTACGATAATTTTGAAGAGGATTCAGACAGATCAGAGCTTCTGGACCAGTTTGGTCTCGTTAATTAACTCATGAAATGCGAGCAAGGCTGAAGAAAGCCATTCGTGTCTATATGGATACCCCCTTCAATAAAGGCTTCATCAGTCGAATCACCCTTGCACGATCGGACATCGCATGTGGTTAGCATAATTGCACCATAAACATGCAAAGCTGGCTTCATCGTTTTCGTTTGGTTCATGATGTCATCAAAAAACAGCATTTTCCTTTCAGCAACTCCCATCCTCCAATCGAATATCTGCTGTTTTTAGATCATTCATGTTGCACTTTACTTTTTATGGCGACTCATATTGCATATCGATACTACTTAGTGATACGACTGCATTTTTCATCGATTGTAAGGTTCATCCACGAAAAGCTCTGCATTTTTAAATTATACAAAACAAATTTTATGAAGGGTAGAGTGGGGTAAAACAAATATTTTTTAAATCTGGTTTTGGTTGATGTGAATTTCACTTTTAGCCCCAGCTGAGGTATCAAAACACGAGTGAAAAAGAAGTCCCATTGAGATCCCGGTTCAAGTCCCGCTAAAGTAATGCATTTGAGACGAATCAGTACTTAAGTAACACCTTTCTTCGAAAATTTTTAAAGCCTTCGATATTTATGTCCAAAAAAAGTACTGCTGAAACAGGTCTGAAGTACCAAAATGTTCAAAATATGTCCGTTTCACCAGGACTTTTTTAGGAACAACGTACCGGGAAAGGCTCACGTAATTTTTTCAGCAGAATTTTTTTAGGATAAAACTACCGGAAAAGTCACACTTAATTTTTTTTATTATTGTTATTATTATTTAAGATTTGTGAGATTACAAAAATTAGACTTTTCCGGTAGAAAAGGGGATGAACCAAACTTCGAAAAAAGATTTGACTACTCATCCCAAATTTCGTGATGATGAAACGATTCGTTTATATTGACAATTATTGAATTAAAATGCGTTGAATTTCATACGATTCAATTTGTCATTGTGTAATTATAAATAATTCAAATTGAAAAATTTTAAATTATATAGTTTCAATCTGAAATTATTGAAATCTATTTGAAATAGTACCATTTTGCATGATTGAAATTTTAAACCATAAACGTGACATGAAAATAATTGCATTTCGAGCAAATTCAGAATTGTTAAACAAAGAATCCGCACAAAAAAAACTAGTCAGACTTTCCAATTTTAAATAGCAAGCCTTCAAGAATAAATAATTATTATCAAATAGTTAAGACATCAGCATTTTCAAAATTGGACCATTTTTGAATGAAGCGTTCGAATTTTTAAAGTAGAGTCTTCAAGATTAAAACATTTAAATTTGAACTTCCTTAAAACTGTATGCGATTACAAAAAACTAATAATTGAAAATTGAATAATTTATAGTTAAAATGAAGAAAAGTATTAATATAAACATTTCAGCCTGTAACGTTCGGAATCGAATCAATTTCAAAAGTATTAATCCTCAAAATTTCAAATAAAACTACACTGAAAATGAATTTGAAATGAAAAGTTTTTAATTTCAAGAGATTATAAAATACAACTTATAATCCAGGCTTTAAAAATTTGGTAATTTTAAAATCTAAAGGATTACAGTTTAAATTTTTAGCATCAACGAAATATATATATTAAAATAGATTGTTTGAAAACAAGCTTTTATCAAAATGTACTACAAAGACGAAAAATAATTCAGTAAGGCAAAAAGAGATGGAAATTGCTAAGGTGCAAGGCAATTTAGGTAATACTAGAGAGTGTGAATATTATAATGATGCAAGTAACACCAAAAATGGCTTGTGGAATAATAGTAATATAATAATAATGTGACTAAAAATGAAAGCGTGGGGCGTAAATATTAAAACTTGTATTTATATATGATGAAGAGATTTTAATATTTACGCCGCACGCTTTTATTTGAAGTCACATTATCATTATATTATTATTATTCCACGAGCCATTTTCAGTGTTACTTGCATAATTATATTCACACTCTCGGGTATTACCTAAATTGCCGTGCACCTTAGCAATTTCCATCTGTTTTTGATCACCGAATTATTTATCGTATTTTTATTACATTTTAATAAATGTACCAAGTTCCAACTCAAATTTTACATAAGTATGTACTGTCATTTAAAAAACAAGAAATTTAACCTTTTTGTCGGGCGAGCAGGTAAAGGGAAGGGGATGCGGCTTGTGCCTGCATGCATAACACTACCTATATAAATGCATGCATACATACATACTCTGATACATTTTCATGGATACTCATATTCTTGACGTTTTTAGAAAGTAATAGAAAAATTTTTTTGAAGGGGAGGGGGCGCGGTGTTTGGATAGGACGTAGTAGCAATTTTAATTTGATATAATTTTGTGTTGTTATCGGGAATACGTATGTTTGCAAAGTTTCAAGTCGATTGGATTTGTGGAAGTGTGTCAAAATTGAAATGAAAGATTTGACTCTCACAAACATACCCAAATAGAAAGTCAAATAAAAACTTGTAAAATAAAAAGATTTTATGCGTCAAAAGTTGGAAACATAACAATTTTAATGATTTTAAATTATGGTTTCCAAACCTCAATTAGTTAGATAATCAGTTCCTCAAAAGTACAGTGATTCGGTGTTGTTTTGAGTTGCAACAAAAATGAGACACCGGGGAATGAGAATGCTACTATGTTCATGTTATCCTTTCACACTTGAAGTATTCTCACTTTGAGAAAAAAAGTCTGATTTGAGAACATAACAAATGAGCTGCAAAAAAAATGATCCCGCTGTTTTTCTATGTGATAAATACATCCTATCTAGTGTACGACGACCTATACGTTTAAGTATAGTCGAGCCAAGCTCCGCTACTCTTTTATAGTTTATTACACACTGGGTATATACTTAATTTTACACAATTCCATTAAACACGCGATTACCAATTATATTTGAATTCCTCATTTGAAATTTAAAGCAGTAAGATAAAGTATTTAGTTCAAGATTCTTTAAAAAATGAGAGTTTTTTGCATGCAAATGATGGTAAGTAGGTCTGATTTTCCGAGATAAATATTTGCTTCAGAGTTATGTGTATTCGAGTAGAGCATTTTACGCTGAAGACCTACATGCACTGGTATCCTGCCTTTCTAAAGGAGAGGTTGATCTGAAGTGTCAGTAAAACATTGCTCTAGTGTCTATGCACAAACGTGGCATGAATGAATTAGTCAAATTATGTTTTGTGTCATTTGCACGAATAGACTAGAGACATTATTACCAATGAATATAGAGAATCACAGATTTCGATTTACTTTATTTTTTACTTATTTAGTAATTTCTTACTACACAATGGGTCCTCTCTAAATCTAAAAATTAGTAGAGTTCTAAGAATTCAATTATAAAGAAAAGTGAATCACTAAAGATAAGTAGAAAATTACTAATGCAATTAGTAAAATTCAGATTTAGAGATATTGACTGGCCTAGTTATTTCGTTAAAAATACGAGTCTGCATGTTTTCTCAGTTGAGAAACGCCATTTCTCGATTATATAAATTTACATTAATATTCCAGACTTATGAGTATGTAAATATATCATTCCTTCGGAGTTTGAATAATTCTCTAATTTGCACTCGTTTCAAAACAAGTTTATATTTTTTTTAGCTGATATCACTTTTAGTTATTAAAAGAGCCCTTTAATGTAAGGTAAACATCGAATTTTTCGTAAGAATAAAATATTTAAAAATACAATTCATAATATGACGATACCGGTATGATTAGCCGGATGTTGTTGTCATACAAATAGCGGGACCTGGAATATGAGGCTACATGTATCGAAATTTCAATACGAATAGCTGCATTTTGTCGGTGTGAGTTGATAGTAGGCAGGACCTTAATAATA
>CAKNWT010318433.1:0-12354 GCA_932066315.1 Andricus coriarius
AAGTCTTGATTATCTTATGTTACAGCATAAAGAGAGAAAATCTTACAGTTTTAAATTTAAAAAATTTAATATTATATTATTAAAAAAATTCAGATATTATTTTATTTATATTTATTATACAATATATTTATCATTTATAGATTTTATAAAATATTGCATTTAGGTATGTAGATAAGGGTGGTCTAAAATTTTTTTTACATGCAATTCGCCCGGAAAGTTGTTCGAATACACACAAAAAATAAATGCATTATGAAAGTGATATAAGAAAAAAAGAAGTTTTTGTAAATTTTATTTTGTTTACAATTCGCTGTAGAATACGAATCAAAACTTATTTTTTAAATATCAACCTTATAAGTCTGTTTTATAGGGTCCCAAAAAAACCCGTAAGTGAAAAATTGGGTTTTGCGAGTGCTTAGCGGTTATTATGATTTTTTGCCGTTTTAAAACAAATTTTTTATAATACATAGAATACTACTTTAATGTAATACAAATAATAGCTTAAACCATTTATTATTGTTTATAACTATCTTCTATAGTAATTCTAGATAGTTGCGTTTTTTTCTGAAATTTCCAACTTTTTGTTCACTAAAAAGCCAAAGCAAAATAAAAAATTTCGGGAAAAACCGCAAATTTCTAGCAATCATCTAAGAGAATATAGTTATAAATAATAATTTGTTCAAACAATAATGTTTATTAACTCGCATTAATTATTACCTCACTAAGTTAAAAGTGGACAAAAAGTAAAAAGAATTTAGAAAAAACCGCAACTATCTAGCATCATTATAGGAGAAGATAGATATAAAAAATAATAATTTGTTTAAACAATGATGTTTTCTAAATTGAAATAATTATTACGTCTCTCTAAGTACAAAGTGGACAAAAAGTTGAAAATTCCAGAAAAAATAACTACTATCTAGCATTACTGCGCAGAGAGACAGTTATAAACAATAATAATTTGTTTAAACAATTAGTTTGGTTACATTTCTTTAATTATTAGCTCGCTTTGAGTGAAAATGTTAAATATTTCAGAAAAACCGCAATTTTCTAGCATTATTCAAAGATTGTTGTTGATATTCAAAGAATTTAATTCATTATTGGTTCACTCTAACTGAAAATATGTTAATAAGTTGAAAAATTCGGACAAAACTGATATGGTTTTGGAGTGTATGTATTATAAACCATTTTTAAAAAGAAACGCAAAAAATCATAATTACCGCCAAAAACTCGCAAAACCCAATTTTTCACTTATGGGGTTTTTTGGGACATCACAAAACACACTTATAGGGGTGATATTTACAAAATCAGTTTTGATTCGTATTCTATGGCTATGGTATAATATTCCAGGGACGTTAAAAATGGTGTGTGCCTTCAAAATATCTCATGCAAGTTTCTATGAAGATTATTACGTTACAGAGGAATTCCATAAATACTCGATGAAGTTTCCCTCGAATTTTCATGTTATTTCTCTAGAAGATTCCGAAAGAATTTGCCTGGATGTTCAATACCCAGAAGAAATTTATTAGAATTTCGATATCATTTTTACTCAATTCAATATTATTCAAAATGTCTGGAAATCACAAACACAGTTTTCTTAATATCCCATAAAAAGTCAAAAAGATTAAATTTCCAAGAAGTTTCGATAATCTTTTAAAAAATGTTAGAAATCTTCAAAAATCATGTGTTTAAAAAAAATATGTTTTAAATGTTAAATAGTGTAATGTAGTTAAATTGTTAATTGCAAAATAGGTTGCTGTCAATTATATAACATAGATTTTTTTATAACATTATTAAAAATAGTCGTCGAAATTTTTTTTTTAAATCTTCATCAAGGTAATAAGTTAAATATAAACCATTATTGCCAGAAATGATCAATATTTTATATTTCTTTTGTTTCTTAAAAGTTTACAGGAAATATTTGTTTAATTAAACATATTATTTTCACATGTCCCACCTAATTTGAATCTTTATCTGAATTATTATTACAAATAATAAATTTCTCTCGGTTGATCAGGTATTAAACAAAAAATCCATTAAGATTCTGTATTTAAAAAATTGTCAACTCTGGCCTGTCTTTCCATGAATTTTTTTTTCTTCAAAGGAAAAATTAATTCCCCTCCAATCAGCAATTACGTTGCTCGGTAAAGGCGGCTTTTTTCAGTTTCCACATCGGCGGTTTGAGGATTGTAGATTTATCAATATTCCATAGGCTAGGTAAAAGCGTCAAGTGTTTACCAACTTCCGCAATGAAGCTTCGATCTGGTTTTCTCGGTACAGCAGGATAGACCACTCCAGATCCTTTCCAACTGATTTGCATCTTATTGACTTTCAAATAGGCGAACTCTTGGTTCGAGTGTTACTCAGGAGGAAATGAAATTATTAATATAGTCGCGCGCCAAGAATATTTTAATATACATGATCCTCACAGCGCTGACTCCGTTTTGACCCAAAATTTCAAACAACCTGCAGCCTCGGGGAAAACAGCTTTCAAGAGGTGTTAACTATCCTCCATCCTCATGTGCCCTGTCAGCGCTAAATATCAATTGTGTGTCCACAGATTATATACAAATTTTCTCCCCTTATACTCATCACCGCAAAATATCCCGAGCATCTATTTTATTCAATCAAGACTAATGACTAAGAACTTTCTAAATGGAAGTACATTATGTTCAAAAATGTATTAAATAAAATTTATGATTAGTAATGAAACGCTTAATGAGTGGATGAAATTATTGTTTGTATGATAATAATTGGTTTCTTGGAATCTTTATTTTTTAATATGATCTTATGTTACTGTGCAAGATAATCCGTATGATGAATTAGGAGGTCCAAATTTTATACAATGAATAGTATCTTGATACATTTCGTACAGGTTCCACTTTTACTTTTTAATAATTTACTTTCATTTAATGTTTAAAATTATTTGCTTCATTTCGAAGCAAATGGTTACAATAGTATTCAGATTTACCTGTTCCTATAGAGCGATTTTGAAAATAACATTAGTGATTAATCTCTCAATCTTGCTATATTTTTATTACTCGTAAAAAAGTACCTTCGTTAATCGATTCTTCATTTTAATGTCCTATTAACCCTCGGTGTAATTGATTCAGGAATAAATTTAAGACTAAACTAAGAAAATATAAATATTGTCATCCTTCAGTGTTTATTTCAAAATTAAACATTCGGGATTATTGACTAGATTCGATTTTTCAGATTTTTAAATCCAATACTTTCCGTTCAAGGATTACAAAACGGTTGCGATTTACAAACTATGCAAACTTCTTTAGTTTATTCAAACAAACCTTTATTTTTTCATTAGGAAAAAACGCTTTGGTGCTAACTCAAGATCATTCGCTCTCTCTCTTTTCAATTATTCTATTTCAATAATTTTCAGATGAACCTGCACTGGAAAAATTCATGAAACAGCAAATTCTAAGCTGTTGAATTTCTCAATTCAAACCAACAGCGAATAATCTATTTTAGCTCATCTTACAATTAATCAAGTTAGATTGAAAATTAGCTCTCTTTGTCACTCACAGCACTGCGGGGCAAACATTAGTTTTACTAAAGAATTAAAGATTTAACAATAACATTCATACAATTTCAAGTTTATACGTCCCTCGATTTCCCTAAAGTCCTTTATATATCCAATCATCCTAAATTGCACATAACATTTTAATTAGATTCGTTTGTCTAGTAGAGCAGATTCTTGTTAACTGTCCGGTTTTTGATTAGGTGCTTGAAGAATAACCATCACTATTCTTGAATTTTCACTCGAAAAAAAACAGACAAAACTTAAGTTAGTTGCTACAAAACACTTCAGATTCCGGACAGTTAGAAGATTTCTAATGAAAATTAAATGAAAAACAAAGTACCCGTCAGTCGTCAGAGAAGGTTCTCCATGGGTCCTTTTACATTTCACTACATCGAAGATCAATACCCGAGGTTCCGAGAGAGTCCTTTACGAAAAACAAGAAAGGGTTCCTATCTTCTCGATCGATATAAAAATATCATTCTTCACTCCGAAGTGCGAGAAACCTCGAAGTCAGGAGCATTTTACGTTCCTTGGGAATGGCGCGAGTAAGAAATGCAAGTGCTCTGATCCCATGTAATGCGAGGAGAACCAGTTCTCTTTCTGGAACTCGAGGCGTTGGATCAGTTAAAGAATTCATCATCGTCAAATGGGTCATTTTCCCGAGCGAAGATGTTGACTGATTCAGACTTTTTGATATACTGGTCACCCTTAATTTTATTGTTGCCATACTTATTTGGTCTTGGGTTCTTCAAGGGTAGAATAGTCGACTTTTCAGGCACTTGGTCCTCCAACTCTGATCGAAAGGTAAAAGTATCATCATCAAACTTCTGTTCGCCATTGAAGAAGCTGTCCCTGCCACTGTCTTCAGAGACGAAACTGTCTGGATCTTTGATTTCAGAAGGCAGTTCCTCAGGAGTGGCCTTGAGATCAGAACCAAGTCTGGGTCTATCAGAAGTGTCACTAGAAGCACTTGCTGTTGGAGTGAGATCGTCTTCGAAGTAGCTGGAGCCTTTGTAGTTCCTAGGGTCCCGTTTCGTATGGTCCTTCATACTACTTCTGGGACTTGGAGAATGCTTCAGTTCCACCTCGACCCGGGTTCGAGGTTCAGCGCTTAAGGAGTCCAAAGAAGCTTCACTGCGTTCTATAGGTTGGGTGAAGTCATCCTCAAAAGGAGAATTTTGAGAGTTGGTTTGAGGGCGCGTTTTGTGCCTGTTCATTCTTCTTTTTTGATAGGATTCGTTCTTAACGTCTGCGCCCTCGGACCAGTAGGGCCTCTCGACCCAGCTGTCGAATTCTTGGTCGCTGCCCCAATAGCTGTCACGACTTCTTGACCTATGTGGTCGGTGGTAAGGATCGGAATCGTTGTCACTACATTCTGACCTAGAAACCGTATATTTTGGTCGCACTTCTGCGTAGACAGGTTCAAGATTCCTCCCGTCGTTAGCACTATTAGGTCTCTTGGGCCAGTGTCTCTTCCTGGAGACGTATCTAGGAATAAATAGAAGAGGAAATGAAGATAAGACCAGTTCTAGATGAACTGAAAGAGGATCTAATGGAGTTAAAGGATAGCAAGAAGTTCAAAGAGAGGAAAGATTTAATTGTGATAAACAAGGTTCTTACCTAGGAGAATCATCCGCACGTTCAGGTCCATACTCCTCTTCCCAACCCGGAGGATAATCATAATGCCTAGTTTCTCTCGCGTAATGTGGATCGTGCTTCCTGAAGACTTCCTTATGAGGATAATCACCATCTGGAGCCCGTCGATTCCAGAACGTCCCATCCTCTTCCCACCTTCTCCTCTCGTACTCTCTTCTCGTCCATCTCTCCTCATCATCATATCCCATACTTTCCTGACTACTAAACCTATCTCTACCCTCTCTACTCTCCCTACCCTCCCTACCCTCTCTACTATCCCTACTCTCCCTACTATCTCTTTCCTCGCTCCACAGCATCAATCTCCTCTTGCCATGTTCCTCCTCATAATAAGGATCATCATGAGGCCAGAATCCTTCTCGATCACCATTCCAAGGTCTCTGCTTCGGTCTGCACTTCCAATAAGCCTTATACTCCTCCTCATCTTTATAAGGTATCTTTCTATGAAGATACCTCTTCCTTTCTTCCTCCCATCGAGCATCTTCGTGCCATGGTGTTGGATCACGAGTTCTGTGACCAGGTTTTGCCCATGGTACGCCTCCTCTAGTTTTTCTTCCCATTTTATCTCTAAAGCTTCTATCTTTGTCTCCTGGTTCCATACCCTCTTCGTAATAGAACCTTTCTTCAAATCCAGTCGCAAATGGTGGTCTACCATAAGGTCCTCCCTCTCCTCTGTATCTTCCATTACTCTCCTCACTTTCTTCTTCGTCTTTCCATTCATTGTCACTTTCACCTGAATTCCTTTGAATTCCTGACCTCATTTGAGGCTCCTTGATAAATTCTTTACCGTCAGGAGACCATGGTGAAGTACCACCAACAGAACCGTGACTTTCTCCGTAAGATTTTTCGGATTGGAAAGCATTTGCCTCAAATTTAGCCCAGTTTTCTTCATCTCTGGCATTTTCCTTTCCTGGTTTAGATTCCGGAAGAGGACAGAAGACGTCTTCAAACCCAGTTATCGGTTTACTGATCGCTGATGGAGTTTCCACGTTCAGCATCTTGATTTCCTCGAATATGTCCATCACTTTTGCCTCTTCTTTCTTCATAGAAGGTTTAATTGAAGGTTGTGGGAGAGTGTCAGAGAATAAGATCATTAGATCCACTTCAGCTGATGACTTAGATGTAGTAACTGGTGAGGATTTTATTGGAGAAGTTTTAAGAGGTGAAGTTCTAATAGGTGACGTTTTAAGTGGCGAACTGATGAAGTTTGTAGATTCTGTCTCATTCATCATGGAGGTCTGTTCAGTCTCCTCGATAATCTCTCTCAAGGCTGCGTATCTGTCACTTGAAGTAGATGTAGATTGCTTAATTTCCACCTTATCAGGCAGAGGTTCGGTATCACATAAAGGAATCTCCTTCTTCTCTGAAATGTTGGATTTCGAATCTTTTACTACTTCGTCACTTTCTTGAACTTGGTCCTCCTGTTCAGTACCTTCCTCACTATCATTCGAAGAATCACGCGAAAGTCTCTTCCCTTCAACTTTCTCTTCCTCCCTATCCGTTATTACACTTTCTATTTTAGTGTCAGGGAAATCAGAACGCATTTCTTCTTCATCGGGCGTCGGCTCGTTTTTAACTGAAATTTCAGAAACGGGTGGTAACTTGACAGTCAGGTTTTTCAAAGACACAATATTTTTCATCTTATTCTTCTCTTCCACATCCTTTTCCTCCGGAGGTCTTGATTCTTCCTGTACATCAGATTCCATCGAGTCACTGTCGTTTTTCACCAATTCGTTTCTATTTTCATTTGGTATAGTCTCCGTGTCTAGTAACTCTCGGAAAACAGCATATTTATCGTAGGCACTATCCGATGTTTTCGGTTCCTGATCAAAGTTTGCTCTAAATAATGGTTCGTTGGAAACGAAGGCTGTTTCTACCATCTTGGCTGTTGTCTGCGACTTGGGAGGTACTTTTTCTGCCACTGGAGTCGAGGCGTTTTGGCTCATCTTTGCCTCCTTAGCAGACAATTCAGCCAAACATGTGGTCAACTGATGAAGAGTTAGACTAGTCAATTCAATCACAGTCATATTCAAGCTTATTGCTAATTCACTAAGATTGGATGATGTCAACTGGCTTAGCGTAATATCCAAAGACGGTTTTGGTTTTCTAATTTCAGTAGATGAAGTCTTATTTGCATTAGAATTCTGGAAAAGCGAAGACAAAGAAGGAGGGATAATCGAGCTGAAAGAGTCTTCAAAACTTGATTCCGAAAATCCAGTCTGCTGAGATCTTCTTGGTAGTTGTGGCATCGGAGGACTGAAATTATCATCAAATTGACTCTTCATGTCTATTGCTGGACTTCTGTTCTTATTCTTTCTTGTTGGTGAAGGAGAACCTTCTTCTCTTTCAAGAAAATCATAGTGGAAATGTCCCTCACTATAAGGTGGCCTTGGTGGAGGTTTTATCGCACCTCTGGCACTTTGTTTCTTTGGTGGAAGTGGTGGAGGATTTATCAGAATGCTTCCAGAACCCCTCGGTGGTGGTTCGGGAACATTGTCCATTTCGGCACTGGAACCAGAGAGTCTAGAATTTGCATCTGAGGAGCCGGATTTCATGGGAGAAGCTGGAGAATCACTCGTCCCAGAGAAATCAATCGGAAAAGGTTTATCCGTAGATTGAGTCCTACCTCCCGAGAGATCAACTCCATAATCTTTCCTGGAGTACTGTAAGTATTTCCTAGGACTAGGAAGTTTAATCAACCCCTGGGTTGATTCAGTAGAATCTCTGTCCATTTTAGTTAAAACTGACGAGTTTGAAGTAGAACCAGAATGGTTTTTCTGTCCGTCCTCCTCAGGCGGAAGGGAAACCGATAGGGGCTGGTAATTATTTCTGGGAGAAGATTCCCTCTTTAGGAGTGGTGAACTTGTCCTCGGATTTGTGTCGCTGTCGTTGAACTTTTCAAAGTTGGCAAAGCTATTGTCATCAAAGTTATCAGAATTCGAAGCGTTGTTTTGTAGCTTCAGTGATTCTATTGGATCACTGGTATTCGATATCTTGAAGTCTGTAGGGAAGGTGTCGTTGGAACTTGTAGTAGCCAAGTCTTTCAATACTTTCTTTGGGGGATTCTTTAAATGTTGAAAAAAGTCTTTCTTGTCAACGTAGGGTTTTATCAAGCCGGTTCCTAGAGGGTCTAGTTCTGTGAAGACATCTACTTGCTGGCTGGCGTAGTAGCTTTGAGGTGTACTGGAATCCTGAAAAAACCTCTTCTAAATTAAGTATCTTTTCCTTATTTTTAATATGACTTTTTGAGAGAACGATGAGATACTTACACTTTCCTTGTCTTTATCCCCTGTGAGATTCCTGGAAAGGCTTGACAGTTCTCCATCATTAAAGAGGTCTTCCGTTTCTTTGTCGAACCAATGAACGGAACCATAGGGAGGTGGAGTTTTGCTAGTGACTGTGGTGATCGGACTGGATGACGAGGAAGTAGAGGTTGGCTGAACAGTTTGCTGCCGTTCGAAATGACCCCTTCTTGAAGATGGTGGTGGAGGTAAAATAGATTGCACATTCTCTTTGACCTGAAACACCATGTGCACCAATTGTTCATCTAGATTAAAAAACTAAATTATATCTTTTCTTAAAATTATCATTTCAGTTTGAGTAGAAGCTAGAAATAGAGAATTCAGAAACCAATTCAAATACGAATTCGACATCCAAAGTTGAATACCTTCATGTTAGCAAACGAGTCCCCAAAGGGATCAGCATCGAAAGGGTCCTCGGTTGGTCTTGGATTGTCCGGTGTGATCTTATCCATTTGGTGAATGCCCTGCTGTAACGAGTTCAGTTCAAACTGTAGGTCCAAAAGATCAGCTACAACTCCACTTTGTGACTCGTGCTTTCTCCCAATAGATTTCTCGATTTCGGAATTTGTCCGATGGTGAGAAGTCTCGCTACCTGCCGCACCCTACACAAGAAGTAGCAGACACTTTTTGCGTCTTTCACGACACAGATTTAACGATCTTACTGCTCTTAATTATTTCCCGAATTTATCTTCTCTTATGCGTTTCGAGATGCCACAAATTTGTTTAAAAACGAGATACAAAATCAAAATAACAAATCAATGGTGTTTGCTTTCTTCTTGAATTTCTAAATAGAGGCCATTTAACGATCACGTCACCACAAAATGAAGGATGATGAAAAATAATGATAATCTTCAGAGAAAATACATTTGAGACGTCCACAAACCGAGCTACGTTTATATTTGCGCAGCATAATTCTTTGAGACTTATAGCTGGGCAGTAGTTTCGGATTTTGAACATCTCTGACTAGAATGATAATAAATTACTGAAATAATTTCAAGGTTTAAATTCGTTTAAACTATCGATTTTTAGAAGGACCAGTTGAATAAATAATCTAGCATAAAATCTTTGTTATCTGGCATGAGCAAAAGAAAAAATATTGTATGTTTGAAATTGGTGACATGCATTTTGAACGGCCTCCTCAACCTCAAAAATTCTCATTCTCTCTTATTAGCTTCGACTCTACTTTTGTAGGATTACGATACGACGTTTGAAGCCTAATTTACCAACCTAAAAAAGCCAAAAACAGAAAACTTGGAGAAAAAGTAATTCACATACCTTTGTGTCTGGCGATGGATCCACAAAAATTCCAGGTGAGTGGAATTTCATCGTATTTTGTTCAATGTGTTGCTTCGCTAGTTCAATTTCCTTTTTCTTCAGTTCAAAAACCACTTGAAAGAGATCCCTCATTGCTATTACAACCTGTGTATAAATGAACTAAGTGAAAACAAAATTTTTGGAAAAAATCGAATTAAGGTAGTGCACAGTATGGGGCTGAGGATAAACCAGTAAATTATACAAATTCGCACACGAAATTGAAATAATAGAATGTAAGGAATCTCTTGTGATGCAAGCAAGTGTGAAATTAAGGCGGTGGGGTTTTTCGAAATGGAGGTCGATTTGAATTTCAAGAAGCACACCAGGGTGCAATCTATGTAGCTGGGTCCCTATCAAAGGGAGTGAGGCCAACCGAGTCTAATCCGAAACTTGTACCGGTAATCGAAGGGAGTCAGTGGCGACAAACCGACAAAGTAACGCAATTATTTACATACGCCCATGAAATTAGAGTAGACCACAGTTGCATGTTGTTAGTTTCATTCTCAGGCTGTTGTCAAATCTAGACTAATGTAAATATAATTTTTCGCCTTGCACAATAGAAGTATCATCGCGACTTGACTCGATTTAATAGCATTCTATAACCTCAACCCTATTTACTCTATTGCATTGACAAATACAAATAAAAACACCAGGAAAGGAAATCGTAGGAACACTTTTAATGAAAACTATTAAATGATGAATATTATTCTCTAGCTGAAAAAATTGTGGGTAATTCACCTGACTTGCTGCCTTGTCTGTTTTTATACCGAAAAATCTGTGCCCCATGTCAGGTGAACCGAAAATGTAGCCAAAAGCTCTGGAATCACTCATGTCTTGAGCAATGAAGGATATTTTGTGAACTGGGTGGTGATATTGACAATCCTGAAAAAAAATCGAATTTTTGGTAATGAAATTTATTATTGTTGTATTTATTGGAATAAAAAAGGGAAGACTATAGATTTGTATTGGGTATTATTTAATTACTCCGGTTTTTTCATCTCGTAACCGCAATCCATCGATGCTGATTTGGACGGTGATTCGTTGTTTGTGTTCACCAGCAGCACGAATAGCCATTTTTAAATCTGCCAAAGCAGCCTGGCACATTCGATCTCCACGTGCTTCGGAAACTTCCAAAATCCCTATCAGCTTCGCCTTGAACGACACACCTTCCCCCAAAAATCTAGTAGGTTCATTTTTGACTGCAACAGAAATATTTCATTTATTTGAAAATTGTAAATATATGGTAACTGCAAAATATGAGATATATTGAGTTTTGGCTGCATTAATATTTAATTCTGTAAAAGTAGCAGATGGTATTTCTCAGTTTTTTATATTTTGAAAAAGAATGTTTAAAGAAACTATGGCTAAAGAAATGTTAATATAATTCGGAAGCGGATTTTTTGTTTCAAGAGCAGTGTTTATTGCTGATAAGCTCTATAGTGATTTGAAAACTTTTGGGTCATATCATTTTTTTATTTATTTTAGAAATGTCTGTAAGGTACTGTATAAAAAAAGTTTCTTAATATCTACGGTAATTGTTTACTTTGATGGCTTTTCCAAACTTTGGAGAAAATGTTTTGAGACATTTTTCAAAACCTTGTTTCTAGACCAAAAGGTGGAGATCAAAGAACATTTGTATTTTTGTCGAAAAATATAAAAACAATTTTTAAAAGATTATCAATAAATGATTTTTGCAACTTTCGGGTTTTTCAGGCAATTATAATCACTTTATACTCACTTTCATAAAGGTTTTACAAAAGAATTTTCATTTTTCTAAATAACCCAAAAATAATCAAAAAATGTTTTGTATTTAAATTAAATTTGAGATAGAAACAATATAAGAAGATTTCATTAATGTTAAATATCAATAGATTCTAATTATTTGAATGAATTTCGCTAATTGTTGAATAATTTTAATATTTAGCAGTTGATTATTTTTAAAATTTAGAATAGTAACAATTAGGAATTGCTACAATTAACATTAAAATTATAATACTTTCAATAAATTTGGTTTCATTAATAAATTGCAAATGTTTATCATTTTGTTTAATGTTAATTTTTTGAGCTGGAAAAGGGAAGCGCGAATTCTTTTCCAGCTGAAAAAAATAACCGTAATTACTATTTGTGGCGATTTGATAACTATTTTTCTTATTGACTTGAAAAAATCATTTGCGAAAATTTTCAAGGTTATATTCGTAATCAGTATCTCAGAATACGTTAGTTTGCGTAAACCTGATTTTTACAGAAATTTATTTTCTTGGATTTTCGGGGGGAAAATATGAAACTTGTTGAGTCTCCTCCGAATGATATTTTACTTTTTATTAAAAAGAAGATTTTTCAAAAGTTTTCAAACCATTTACTCTAAAATTCGTAATTCATCAAAGTAAACAGTTACCATACATTTTATCATTATTTTTTCTTTCTTATTTTTGCACAAAATTGTTCTAATGGATTTTATATTATAATATTATCTTGAGCTTAAAAAATACTTACCCCCTAGAGTATGATAATTCAAAAAATCTACCCCTATAGGATGCTTCGCCATATGACACA
>CAKNWT010318465.1:0-10340 GCA_932066315.1 Andricus coriarius
AGTGATTTTCGAGGTGATATGGGCTACTTAAAAGTATCACAATATTACCTTATTATTGTATCAATAAAGTCACTGAAATAAAAAAATTTTTTATTTCAAGTGGTCAAAACAAAACTGCAAATTAAACCACTCAAAGTACAACTCTTTTTAATTTCAAACATTTCAAATTAGACTTTGATACAATCTTAATTCAGAAATGTTTAATTTAAGAGTTTAATAATTTACATGTATATATTGAAAGTTTTCAACGCTCTTTAATTTAACAATTTAAAATTAAATACCGTTCAACTGCAAAAATTTAAAATCTTTAAATTTAAAATTGGCTCCCAGTCAAAGAAACGGTTTAAATTCTTGTTTAAATTAACGCTTTTTAAATTACACAGAATTTAAGCATATCAGATGAAAAGAAGGAAACCGCCTAATGAACATAACATTTTAATATTTGAGCCCTCGCTCAATTATTATTATACAATTCTGACAAAACACAGAATGGTTTTTTCCACTATGAAGATTCATTTTCTGAAATGAAATAGTCAAAATTCAAAATTACGTTATTTTGGATCACCCTTTTATATATGTATACATACGATATTTTTAATATGAATTAAATTGCATTTATTTTATAAGTATTGTCAATATTGTATTTATATTTAGTTTATTTACAATTCAGATAATTCAAACAATTATTTAAATACTAATTTTCTAATATCTAACAGAAAAGAAATATATAAGTTGTAATGTGATTCCAAAATGAATTTAACTAAATTTACATGAAACTTTAATAATAAAAAATATTTGTATGACATATAATAGCTTTATCCTTTTCCTTGACATCGTTCCTTGGTTCATTACTTATTCAAATCCATAATAACGAAAATATTTTAATTACTATGAATAGTCATACTAAATTTCTAAATGCACCCATGCTTCTTTCATTATTTCACACTCTCCTAAATCTTCCTTTATTTTCAATATTTCGTGTTTTTCATTTGGTTCTTTGAGGGTAAGATCGAAATCGGTTTTCTGTAGTTAATTCCTTTTCCACTTAATTTTTTTATGAAATTTCGTTTCTTCAAAGAAGTCCATGAAGTAATCTTCGCAATCCTCCATCTTTATTTCACTATTTCTGCTTGGCCTTTTCTTCCATCTTTGTGTATTTACTTACAGATAACTTTCTCTGTTTTAAGCATTTTTTATTTTCTGATTCATCATCCTTATTCTTCTTTTTCTAATCGTCGCACGTCAGCTGCCGCTAAACACGTTCAGCGAGCCCCATCCAGTAGAGTCAAAAATCCCGTGATTCGAGACGGCCAATGGGATGGACCGTCGGTTCCCGCCACAGGACAGACATTCCCTCTAATCCAGCAGGAACTAAAAACTCATGGGGTTTACCAGAAAAGAAAACCGCTGTAAGGATGGAAGAAGATAACGACAGCAACTTTTCCGTCGTCTCTTGTAGAAGTAAGGATTGAAAGCTCTCAAAGCTGTCAGGTAAAGCATCTGCCAGCACTAGCAGTGGCCAATCATCGGCCACCAGCTCCATTAAAGGAAGCAGCAAAACGTCAAGAACGTCAGTCGTGAGTATGCCATTATCTAACTTACAAAAATCCAAACCAATTACAACTAGTAACAATAAAGTTGCTGGCGACAATAATTTAAAGGCAGCCGCTAAACATAAATACCGGAACAGGTAGAGCACCGGGGAAAGTACCCCCAATTATTGCCTTTATAGACAAAACAAACCACTCCTACACAATTCTACATACATGAATGAGAGAGTCCACCCAATTTAAACCCATAGTTTATAAACTTGGCCCAGACGTATATTCAGTTCGCGTGTCTTATATTGAAAACTATCGTAAAATTATCACTAATCTAGAGCAACAAGGCTTCCAATATTATCTTTATGAAAGCATTAACTTGCCTCCTATCAAGCTCGTCATTAGAAATAACCTCACTGCGTACCTGGAAGACTTAGTTATCTCTGAAGCCTCACCAATGCTTCTGGTAACGTTCCCGAATACACCTCAAGCAAATGTGCTTCTCAATCTGCATTCCATTGCTAATATAAAAATTAAAGTGGAGCCCTATGTTAAACCTAAAGAGAGTTCACAGTGGTACAGGTGCGAAAGATTTCATGATGTGCCTGACATGTGCCACAACACTCCACGTTCTGTGAAGTGCGAAGGCGCGCATCAGAGTCTTACATGCGAAAAATATCGTGAATCGCCGGCCACTTGCGCTAACTGTGCTGGAGACCACACAGTGAATGACAGAGGTTGTTCCGCAATTAAAAAGGCCTCCAGAAAAACCACCAATAATAAACCTTATAACTCGCAGAAAGAAACTGCTCCCTCTAAACCGGCTGCACATATTACAATAAAACAAAATTTGACACACGCAAATATCCCAGTTGCCAGTGCCCCGTTTAAGTTTAAATTACTGCACAACAGCGCTATCGTCGCCTCTACATCAGAAACAAAAGCGATCAATCCTCGAACTACACAGTCATCCAAAATACCAAAACTCACTAATATTCGAGCTAAAGCACCAATCGCCAAGACAATTCCCAGCCCACAGAATAAAATAATTCCAGTAATTGCACCCAATAAAAGTACACCTTCTCAGGATATCAAAATAAATCTAGTGAACCTCTTGAAAAGAGCTACAATATTAACTACCAATATAATACCGTTTTGGTTTTTATCGTTCCTTCTTCCGCCTATTATTATTCGCTAATTCAATTCTGATTGACTTTTCCTTTTTTGTGTTTAGTACTGTTGTTCGCTTTATTTTTAAAAATATTGCATTCTTCGCTTAGTTTCTATTCCGAGGAAACATCAACACTCATTTTATTATAATATTACCGTTAACTGTGAAATCAATGAAGGGGTCTGGGTACAAGAGGGGTAGCCGTTGCAGAAACATTAAATTTGTTCATAGCTTTTATGCAATTATTCAACAAAGTCAATCTCGGTGCTAACTGCGAAGGTTCTGAGGTACGAAAGACAAAAGATACAGAAAAATGGGGATTTTTGAAAATACCGTAGCTTTAAAAAGTATTTACCATACATTTTTCATATTTTTTTTCCTGTTCGACATTTTTCTTGACAGTGCAATAGGAATTATCCGTTCACGCAGAAGGAACTTTTGAAACTGTTTAAAAAAAAGTCCGGTTTGGCAATTGATTTCTTTATGAGATTTTAGTACGTCAAAAAATACCGCTTAAAGAAGCTCTCTAATTTCAAATATTGCTTTTGTTATTTTTTCGGAAACGTTAATCACTTTTCCTACATAATGCCTGGAGTGTAAAAACTATGGCACTACAAGGGAAGGAAATACAACACTGTGTGCATTTCAGCTTAATAAAACCAGAATCGCCTTGATAATAACCTACCCAATACTTAATCTCATTCCAGAATTTTATCAACTAGATCGTATTCATTCACATACTTAAATATTTTGTAATCATCAATAACTATTTAAAGAGAGTAGTTTTCGTCTGTCCAGTTACAGATTATCACTAATAAGTACCATTAGATAAAAAATAATAACTTCTAATGTTGTGTTGATATCGTCTTCACAGTTTCTTTCTAATGTTGTACCCACCAAAATTCTATCATCACTTTTTTGTTAAAAAGTAAACGGTTCCAGACATATGTCCATCTAAATTAAATAGCAGACATGAAAATGTGGCATATTGTTCTACAAAAAGCCAGTTCTACAGTGATAACAATCTTTACCAGGGCACAAACAGATTTTAGATGATGAAAAAACATACGCTTGCGAATTTTGGAACATTCTGCTTTATTGTGACTTCTTCCCAAACTTATTCTCGGTCACCTTTCTTACATTCAGGGCGCCTGACTGTACAGATGTCGTTCGGTACTTAAATGTGGTCGAATGTATCGCATAAGCCATTTGTAGTATTCGTTACCATTATTCACGAGTAAAAAAATATTAGGACGAGGAGGATCAAAGCTTCCAGCCCGAACGAGAACAGCAAAGAGTCTGCCACCTATGACCAAGGCAGAACCGCGATCCTCAGGGAGACAGTGATTGCCTACTTGATTTGATTGCACAGTGCAGATATTGAGTTGTGTAATAGGATATTTACTTGTATGGTGCAAGTAGGTAAAGGCACAATCAATCCAATCGGCTATCTCCACTTGTGTGATTGGTCGTACTTGACCAGTGGATCCCCAAGCAATAATAGTAGGATGTATGCCTTCCGGTAGGGTTTCTTCAGCAGGTAATATCGGTCGACTAAGACCACTTTCGGAAGTGATACTTGGAGCAATCAGAAGCAAGGAAAGAAAATCGTGGTGATATATCTTAATTATTTGGTGAGTTTTAATAGGACCCCTATGCGGTGCACCAGATTCAACTCGGTACCTCGTTGGCGGATAAGAAGCACATGTTCTAGGAATTAAGATATGTACAGGCGTGACTATAACACCTGTACAAATTTTTTCGTCATCTTTGAAAATCTTCACAATGTGGATAACATCATTAATCAGCCTGTCTCCATGTCCAAGGAAGGTGTGACCAATCATACGTTTTGTGCGAAAGTGAAGATTTGATGAGTTCCCTGCAAGCATGCAAAATTATTCATTCAGTATTCTCCCGAAAATTACAACAAAGATTTCCAATATTGTTTAGAGAAATTACTTATTTTTTGAGGTTCCGAAACAAAATTAATATGTATTTTATCTTTTTACGATCAGACATTCTACTACGTTCTTCTTATTGGAATAAAAACACTTTCGAAAATGTGTATTAGGCCCTCTGAACGAGGATCATATCGATACATCCATGTTAAAAGAATATAAATTACTTCAAATCAACAGTTTACTCCTTTGAATTCTTTTGAGTTTCATAAGTTCTTTTGCATGCTATGAATTTTTTGTGATTCTCTTAAATTGCTTGATATGCATTGGGACATTTTGAATTTTTTCTAACCTACTTAACAGTTACACATGAAGCTGTTGGAAATTGAAGAAAATTGAATTTCAATCAGTTGAAAATTCGCCTGCTAAAAATTGAAATAAATTGAGAATTTAATATTCTACACTTTTCCATGATTGATTATTAATCTGTTGAAAACACAGCTTTTGAAAATTCAATTCACAATTTTCTTCAATTTACGACCATTGACTGTCCAATTGTTGAGTATTTTAACTGTTGAAAATTGAAACGGCCTTTCTACTGGCCATGGAATCAAGCGTTTTTGCTGCTTTTTAATTAAAGAAATTTGTAACCATTTTTATACTTTTCTTCAAGAAGAAAATTGTAATCGACTATGTATCAAAGTTGCTCTTTATATATTATAGATTGCAGAAGAAAAAAAGTGCATCAGGATTCTGGGCTTAATTTGGTCTCGCGAACGCACCATACAAAATTTTTTTGTTTTCGACCCCTATGTACAAAAAACCACCCATGCATCTAAAAAATTAAACTCCTATCTATGAATTCAAATTTGAATTTCCAAGCAGCAGAAAATTCAGAGATGCTATTCGTCCTATGTCGCATCCAAAGCATCAGAAGCTCAATTTACAAAGTAAATTTCTGAAAAATATTATTTTTTGACAAAATCATATCTGCGTGGTATCAATGAGTTATTTTTTAACGCTAAGTGTTGAAGCGCGAAAATCGATGTTGGAATTTTGAACGAGCCCAAAAATCAGAGAATCTTTTTACAGTAAAATTCTTTAAAAAATTACTCTTTGACAAAGTCTTATCTACGTCGTATCCAGGCGTTGTTTGTCAACGTGAAGGGTTGAAGCCTGAAAATCAAAATTGTTATTTTTGGATAGCCGAAAAATCCGATACTTTATTTACAGAGTGAAATTTCCAAAAAGATAATTTTTTGACAAATTCACACCAGCGTAGTATCAAGGGGTTGCTTTATAAAGTTCAGGGTTAGAGCCCAAAAATCGGTCTTGGTATTTTTGTGAAGCCCAAAAATCAGAGACTCTATTTACACTGTAAAATTCTCAAAAAGATTATTTTTTAAAAAAGGAAATACAAAAGCTCCAAAGGAATTCAATGTGCATTAAAAATATACAAAAATATTATGCCTAACCAGAATGTATCAACGACTAGACCTGTATGCTGATCAACGCGTATAATGTATAATGAAAACGAGTGGCCAACTCAAAAAGCAAGGTAGTTCTTTTAGACGGACAACGACAAAGTTGTTGAGTTTTAGACGTACACTCTGAGCTGGGTTTTTGTAACATAGGGGTATCAAAAATTATTTTCTGCAATGCATGCACAGAATGTTTGCTCTTCCAGGCATGCATATCAAGCGGGACGTGACTAACTACCAAACCGTGGCAAACAGCACTTACAAAGAGACTCTTTTTACCTACTGCTCTTACGAACTTTGAACAAGATTACTTTTGCTAGCTGATGCGCTTGCAAATATTTATTAAAAATTTCTTTCTGGCCATCTGTAGCTCTTTACGGCTCATCCTGACCCAGGTGCGAAATTCGGTGGGATACCATAGCTCAGCCATCGGCCCAAAGTCGGCACTGCTTTGTTAATCGATCTACGGTAACCAGAGTTGAGCCGACTAAGGTGTTTTCAAGCTGCCATCGTTCCAACGACATTGGCATCCGACAATTGAATAAACAGTGGTAGATTGGTCGGGAATTCCCCAAGAATGCTCTCGATCCAACTTTGGATATAGCAGTCGGTTAATAACAAGTCACCATAATGCACCCGACGGTCGGTCAACCATAGGCCCAAATATGGGCCGGCCGTCGCATATGGAACCAACCTTCGGGCTGACGTTGAGAAACTACAAGCGGTTGACCGTTATCATTTAGCTGGTTGGCCCGATCCGTGTCGCATGAAGTTGGACCCACCGACCGAAGGTTGGCCCGCCAGTGGACCGACGGTCAATTTGCAACTGCGAAGCCTCACACTCGTATGGAACTGCCTCGTTTCCGCACTTGTGACACAATACACTATGATATCGCTACGTTGCTAATATTTATTGAGAATATCAGCTCACTTACTATGATTATCTTCCAAGAAACTCCCAAGAATCCCTTGAAACAAAATGCCACCAAAAATTAAGAGATTCAAAAATATTGTTTCCGACATTTTAAACACGAAATTAGGTGCTCCAGATTATGGAATTCTTCTTCTTATCAATGTTTCACTGAAGGCAGAAACAAATAATTTGATAATGTGAATAGCGCTCATCTTTTATATCCATTTTTATTTACAGGAACGCTTGATTCTTATCAACAATTTCAACATTGTTTCATGAATTCCACACAGAAATATATCTGTCTCGGATAAAACAAACTGCTTCTTGAAAAACAAAATTTTAATTACCCGAAATGATATTCGAAAATGAGAAAACAATTTTTCAGTGATGAAAAATTTTTATTTGAACAAAAATCCATTTATTCGAATCAAAAGAAACTTCTTTCAATCACAGAAGTTTTTCTTTGACATTATGAATTTTTTAATACTTGTACAATTCGGGCAATCCACAAAAATTACCTAACAGCTTTTAGGACATCAAGGGTTCGAAATGTCTTACAAGTCGTGACTTTGCTAGATTAAACAGGAAGCAAAAGTATATAAAATAATACTAGAATAATAATAATAAGATAACCCGTAGAAAAAGTTCTGCACACAAGTTGAAAATTTAAACTTAAAAATGAATTTCAGCAGCATATGTAAAACCTATCAAATAATTCGAGATAAGTAATAGTAATTGGTCAATAAATAATTCAATTTATTCATATTTATTTAAAAAGAAACTAGCACAAATAGCTTCTAACATTTTTTCATTTCCGTATTATTAAATGAAAATATATATCTAACTTAAAGCACCATAAAATACATTTAAGAACCGTAAATAAAAATGGGAAGTAAAATAGGTACATCGGCTTCCATACAATTTAAATTCAAATTCAATTTTACCCAGCTTACATTAATCGGTATGCAGATTACTTTTATTTGATCATGAAATTTCCTCCCACGATAGAAGCAAAGAAATGAATTGATGCATAAGTTAATTTTATATTTTATATCCTAATTAGATGTTTTCAAAAGACATATATTCTAGAATTCTAGAATCTATATTCCAGTCCTACCCCTGCATGCGGGGCTTTGCAGGGGCCGCATCTTTACTTCCCTAGCTTCTCGTCGGATGAAAATGGAACACGCAAAATCAAACCAAAAATCGAAGGAAGGGGGATGGCCAAGGGCGGAGAGTTTGGGCCCTAAATGTTCTAACATAACCCTTTCTTCCTCATCTGTCTCTCCGGCAAGCTAAATTCAGGTGGCGATTGTGCCCCCAGTGCCCTCGGGAGCTGAGGGATCAACGGTGCCTCTGAACGAGGCTATGGTAACGGGAGAGGCTAATCAGTGCTCCAACAAAAAGAAACGGCTCAATGGTTCCCTGAAAAGGAGACTAAAGAGGCAAGTGCAGCAGGCTAGCAGAGTAGCTGCGGGAGCTGGAACATCGGTAGCTACAAGGCCGACATCCAGCACTGAGGCCCAGAAGAGGGGTCGGGATTCAGAGGACACCCCACCGGGGGTAGCTAAGCCTTTGAAGAGGCACAAGGCGGCCCAGCAGTTAACGAACTTAGAGTCGTCGAGAGCTGGACTGACGGCCGCTTAGAGGATTTACCCCGTGACAATGGTGGTGGCCGATACCAACTACCCGGACTCAATGCTCACTACGGAGTAGCACGGTATATTTAAGGAGGCTACCTGCAGGGCGCTCGAAAGAGTGTGTCCAGATAAATGGCCAAAATTTGTGACCTCCTTCTACAGAGGAGGGGTCTTCGCATTTGTGGCAGCCGACCTAGCGGCTAACGCTTGGCTACTCAAAGCAGTGGTCGAGACAAAGCCGTGAGAATGTGTAGCTCTTAAGATGGGTGGGGTTGAGTTGAGTTTCTCCAGAAGATGGTGAGGGCTACGGCCTCTTACAGAGCCTCCTACAGAGGGATGGAGATATCATCGCAGGGCCGCTAGTGAGATTTGCTAGGGCTAGTCTAACGTTCCCGGCTGCATGGAGGGGTACGGGAGTTCTCTTTATTCCGAAAGCAGGTAGTATCGGTTATACCTTACCCAATTATTTCCGTCCCATCAGCCTAATATCTTTTCTACTAAGAACAGTGGTAAGACTTGTGGATAGATTTATCCGCGACAAGGTCTTGCCAAGGAGGCCACTTCACAAAGAGCAAAACCCCTATAGGGCTGGTTACTCGACGGAGACGGCCGTAAGCGGAGTAGTTAACCTAATTGAAGGACAACTAAAAGAGAGAGGCCTCGTGATTGGAACCTGCATGGACATCGAAGGAGCCTTTAATAACACCTCTGGAGAGGTGATCAGGGTGGCCATTATCACACATGGTGTGCCTACTGCAGTCGTGGAATGGACGTGCCACATGTTGAACAACGGGAATCTAACTACGACTAAAAGTGATACCACTTTATGTGGAACCGTTGACTCGGGATGTCCGCAGAGAAGAGTTTTATCGCCCTTGCTATGGAGCTCAGTAGTGAATGTACTGCTTGATCTACTCTCGAGTCAAGGCCACCACATCATAGGCAATGCGGACGATATACTGGTTATCATGGGCGTCCAGCATCTGGATGCGCTCTTCGGAGTAATGCAGCAAGCAGTGATGATAGTGGATTCATGGTCTAAGACAACTGGACTATCGGTCGATCCGAGTAAGACAGGCGCGGTTGTTTTCACAAGAAGTTATAAGTGGGGAACCACGAGTACACTCAAACTTGGAGGACAACAACTGGAAATTAAAGAACGAGCTAAATATCTAGGAGTCATTCTGGATAAAAAGCTTTTATGAAACGAGCACCTGGAAAATATGTGCAAGAAGCTGGTAGCGGCTCTATGGCTCTGTCGGAGCCAGTTGTAGGTATCTCCAGGAGGTTGGTCCCTCGAGAAATCAACATTTGGCTTACTGAGGAACATCAGAATGAGTGGGATTTGGTCTCTGGTTGCAGAGAAGCCAAAACTCTAACCGAGCAAGGGAAATACTCAAGCTTGAGAGAAACGAAATCAAAGTCCTAACAGAAATGTTTATAGGACATGGGAATCTCGGATATCACAGACATAAGATAGGGCTTGCGGAAAGTTCCCTCTGTCGTCAGTGCGGAAAGGACAATGAGCCAGCTACTCACATTCTTTGTCACTGCCCTGCGATTGTGGGGTAACGTCTAACATTCCCAAGCAATTACTGCATCAGTGAGTCAGATATATTAGCCAACAGCGTGACTGCGGTCCTCTCCCTAAAGAAAGAGCTTTGAGGTCACGCTTAGGCTCACAAGCGGATGCGAA
>CAKNWT010318474.1:0-10467 GCA_932066315.1 Andricus coriarius
TTTCTGCTCAGGGCTACAAAGCCCTAAAAAAGAGAAAATCTTGCCAAGTTTTCATAATTTTTTCCCTTTAAATACATTCTTGAAGTTTCTGTAATCTTTCCAATCAAATAAATTTTAAAAGCCATATTATTTTTGGAATTACTTATCAAATTTTTCTTTCAAAAACTATATTGGTTGCACTTGTAATTTGTTACCTGGCAGCATTTTTTTGCATCGCAGATGGTTTGGGTGAGATTCTTGAATGCCTTGAAATTCTGGGTTCTAATTTCTTGATAAATGAGATAAGAAGGTTTTTTAAAAGATGTTTTAAGTCCGTCGGGTGGGGTTTTCTCACGTCGCGTCGCCCTGAATTCGCGCGGCACGATAATTCGTGCATATTTGCACGATACCTATCAGCGGAATAATTAGCGGACGTTGCGCGTTACCTGCACGCGTGTTTTGCACGTGTAGGGCGCGCGCACACTCTTATAGTTGAGGGTTCTTCGAAGGCAATCTAAATTATAATAAATCGATGGAGAGTACGTAGACCACGATGCTTTACCGGCGCGTATCCCTTCAGTTGGGACTATAGAGACTAATGTTACCGGTGCGGCCTCTTTGCATAATGGCATGGAAATATGCTGGGACGTGTAGCGCCATAGTTGGATACAGATTAAGCGTTTCAGAGCCTTCCTAAATATCACAACCACAAATATCCGGAAAAATATTTTCAACGTCGAATATCGATTAATCCAATCGAAAAATCCCCTATTCTACTACTAGAACCCTACCGTCCTGATGAAGAACGATAACATTTACAATTTAACGTAAGGCTTGTTTACCCCTACTCCAATAGAAACCTGTGGAGATCCAAAAGGGTTCCTTCAGAGACACTTAAATAGAACAACATTAAGACGTATTCACAAGCCATCCGCTTGCAAAGTGGGGTTGGTAAGCTAGGGATTAACAGAATTTGTCGACCGGCGACTTAAGACATACCATTTTTTGCATATGAATACGCCTTTCTGTGTACATGTTTGCTACATAACCTGCAAATGCTATTTATCAAGTCATTGCATGTATTCTAATTGCGATAATATTTTGTACTTTGATTCTCTTCACCTAATTCTGTCCGTCAGACTTATATTTAATGAATAAGGTTTCTATTAAAATTGGGTTCCTTTGGAGATCCTTAGGAAACATGAATTGGTTCCAAGAGAAACCCAAGCTTTTTCTGTGCCCCTATTTTTCAAAATCTGATTTCTTTACTCTCACTTCCTAGCACAATGAGACAGGAGACCCGATTTCTTTTCAAGAAGTACATTTTTCAAACTTTTAGTAACGCAGAGATTCATTCATATAATTTAAACCATTTTTGTTTAAACTGTGAAGAATCAAATTATTCTTCATGCAAAGCCATCTGCCATTTTAAATATTTAATATCAAATTTGAAATTATTGTCTCAAACTACATTTATAAAATGGATTTTAAACAAATCGGATAATTTTTGCAATCTATTGATCGCCATATTGTATACTTTATTAAGAGTTTTTAAATTCTAACACCAAAGTTGCAAACAGTGACCTAAAAAAACCGTAATAAAATTAGTTTCAAAGAAATACGATAATTTTTAAAATATGTTGGTCACCATATTGAATCCGCTCTGGACTAATACAAATTTCTTTTGTTACGCAATTTTTAATAATATCCACAAGTGCACCTGTAGAAGTAAAAAGGCATTCGTATATTATTTATCGATCGAATATCTACCATTTAAAATTATTTAATTTAACCCTTAACCGGCACACTTCCTGTATGGAACATAAAGCACACACTGGGTCAGATGGACCCATCACCAACTTTAAGTGCTTACTGCAACCAGAATAAATAATAATAATATAATAATAATATACGGCAACATATGAATAAATTAAAATAGTTTATGAAATGGTAATAAAAGCCTATCTATTGTGCAAATCTAAATCTAACACTTTCCAATAGATATTTCTCATGATTTTCAAGATATCAGTTTTCTATATTCAAATTAAAATGATTTATTGTTTATTCATATAAATTTTTAATGTTAATTATTCAATTTGTTCTGTGCTATTTTTTAAAAAAGATTTTTTTTGTTTTTATTCAGGAAAGTGACAGGAGTAGTAATGGAAGTCCTGAGCTGTCCTCGGGTACGCTACAAGATCATCATATGATGTTGGAGGGGATGAAAAACTGTCGGAAGAGGCGGCGTAGTTCCTCACCTGAAAATATGGACCACGCAAAACGTGCTGCCAAAGCTCAGGCTCACCTCAACGGCACAAGTGTGTATAAAGTGGATTTATTTTTTTATTAATTTGTATACTTTCATTATTTGAAACTGTTTTATTATTTTAATTTTAATTGTTTTATAAAACAATTATCTTCAATTTTTAGTGGCGGGTATGGTAACTCTTCAAAACCTTCAGAATTTGGCTAATCTGCAAAATTTACCTCAAGTTGCCTCACTGGCAGCCGGCCTCCAAGGGATGACGGGATTGACTAATAATCAGCTAATTAATACTCCCCTCAACCTCACAGTTAGCTCGTCTGGTGAGTAATAATCAACTGTTTTTTTTAGGGTGGCCGCTGAACCGAGAAATTACTGAAATTTTTTGAGACCTTTTACAGTAACCGGTATTAATTCCGAGAAAATCCAGCTATTTGTACAAAAATTTCAGTGCACGTAGCTACGGCCTGAACAAAATTTAATCTTTCACTTTTTCATGTTGTTAGTCAATTTAGAGTATTTAGACCATTCAATATAATAACGTAGATTTATATGTTTTTATCTTTTTTGTTTGTTTATAATTCATAATTGTACAGTTTGGCTAAATTTAATTTAAGACTGTTCAATTGAAAATTATTGATTGCTCTCATTTTATACGTGTACATTATTGAGCGTTTAAATACAACATTTTTTAATTGAAAAATGTGTAAACTTTAATGTAAAGTGTTTAAAATTCAAGAGTTCCACTTTGAGTGCTTTAATTTGCAGTTCCGTTTTTATAACTTCAAATGAAATTTGTTTAGACTTGAGAGTCCAAATTTTTTTATTTGATTGACCGTGACAAATTTTTGTGAACCGGGAAATGACCGGGAATTTTTTTCTTTGACTAAAACGGCCACCCTGTTTTTTTTTTGTTTTTTTTTTGATAAAGATAATGCTAGTTTAAGCGTTATTTTCAAAGACTTGAAATCGTACAGCTCATTAAAAAATTAAATTACGAAGCATAATTAAAGAAGTAGAATATCTCCTTAACTATTCCTGAAATATTCTGCTGTTCCATCTTACTTTAGTTTTCCATTCAGACTAAGGTATTAAAATTTCACTGCTTTCTTCTATTTATGCTTTTATACATATTCTCAATCCATATTAAATAAAGCTCTTGAACGTTATTATTCAAGACTTTTTGCAAAAATGGAAACTTTGACATCTCATTGATGATTATGACATCCTTTCATTTAATACTGAAATTCGTTACGATAATGAATCGAAGCGGGGATTAATAAAAAATTATTTATAAATCATCTGGAGCTAAGATGATATTGATCGATTTAAAAATTTCGTTTTTATTTAGAAGACTCTCTGTTCGCAGCTGGAACGGTACCAACTCCATCGAGTACAACGGTAGCATCCCACCTTTTGCCACCAAGTTCGGCCCCCATGGCGACACTTCCCCAACTCCTATCTCAACCTCAACCCGTCGCGATGCCGCAGTTCATTTTAACGTCGGGTCAACTCGTTCAAGGCATTCAAGGTGCCCAACTTCTTATACCAACTTCGCAGGGTAAGTAATTCTTTCATATTTACTCAGAAATCTTACAAAATAATTTTTTTTTAATATGTGAAAAAAGCACGGCTTTTGAAAAAAATTGCTAAAGTCAGAGCATTTATGTAAAAAGCACTTTAAATAACTGTCAAGAAAAATCAGGGCTCACATTACTTCTTAGACACTTTTTTTTATCAAGTCACTTTTTAGTCATTCCGAAAAATTTGCAATAGATTTCGTTAATTTTAAGGGATTTAAAAGGAATTTAGGATATTTTCAAAACATTCTAAGTAATTTTAAAGGTCTTCAAAAAGTCTTAAGGGTTTTTAAAAGATTCAAAGAATTTTAAATATTTTAGGCTTTTTTAAAGATTCAAAGGCATTTTCGATAGATTTGTGTAATTATCAGGTTTAAAAAAATGTCTGGGAGTTTTCAAGAATGTCGAAAGATATCAAACAGTTTTATAGAATCTATAAGGTTTTATTATATATAGTTTCAAAGATTCCAAGGGATTTTATAAGATTCCTGAGGATTCCAATCATTTTAGCGGGTTTTAAAAGATCTCAAGGTATTTCAATAGATTTTCCATGATTTCAGGAAATATCAGATTCCATGTAATTTCCCGAGATTTTATATTATTTTAATGGACTGTGAATAATTTATTCACAAAAATTGAGGGATTTCTTAGGATTTCAGAGATTTTCAAATATTTCATGGCATTTTAAAAGTTTCCAAGAAATACCAATTAGATTTCTATGTATATGCATATGTACAGTAGAATATATTTCGAAAGACTTTAAAGAATTTTAAAGGTGAGTTCGTATTTATTTATCCTGAATTTTAAAAAATTATTTTTAATTCTTCTGAATTTTTCTAGTTCACTTGAATTTATCTCACTTTTACTCAATTCAGTGGATTTTTAAATTTCGTTGTGTAATTCATCCTCAAACGTTTTACGAGACTCTCCTTGAATGTTTCACTATTTCATTAAATTCTGTTTAATGCCCTTTAATTTTTCTAAACTAATTACAAACTTCCTGAATTCAATTAATTTTTTTATCTTTTTTAACTGTTGTTAATTCGATTAAATTTTTTTAATTCACCTTGAATTTTTATGAGTTTCATCGAATTCTTCTCATTTCTCTTAATGTCCTCTAAATTCACTACAATTTTACTGAAATCAATGGAATTTTTGGATTTTTTTTTCAATGTATTTGAATTTTTTGAATTTAACTCGAATCGTTTTGATGTTTTTTTTAAGAAGAACATTGATCCGTTATTAATGCACATTAGTCACTTTTAGTCACCTTTTGCTATTTAAATAGGTCACTTCTTCAGTTTTTGTAAGTAAGGTTGTAGCAGCCCTGATAATAATGAATCTAAAATTCATAAACATAAATTTGAAATTGTTTTATTCCATTTATAAAAGATCCTATATTGAAAATATTATAAAATTATAATTTTGGTCTTTACGTGTTAATGACTAAGAAAATTAAAAATTTAGTCCGGAGAAAATCAGGGAATTTTAATGACACTGATTTTCAATAAAATGATACATTTTCAAATACGCGATCTTTTTATTTTTCACATTTTTTGCTAAATACATTGTTTATTTTCATGCAGCTTTAGTTTAGATGAAAAAATTTAACACTTTCGCTTAAAATCTCCTCGGGTGGCTGAAATAATTAAAACCTACCATTTTCAAACAAATAATTTGCAGACCAATATTCAATCCAGTTTTCAAACATTGGCTCAGGTCAAATTGTAGAGAATCTTTTTCCCGAGAAAATAAGCTATTATTCATCAAAATCCCATAATGCCTAAACAAAATTATTTCTCTGAACTCAAATATAAATTATGTTGACCATTATCTGAGACAATTATGCGTGCCAATGTTTATCGAGCGAGTAGATTCTTAAATAAATATCTTGTTAATTCAATAAGAAGGGTATAGAGAAACGGTGGAAATTGAGCAGAAATGCTGTCTGTCCATCAGGCGTTTGCAATCCGCCGCTGACGTAAGTTGGGATTTCAGGCAGGAGTTGGGATAAAGTCCTAATCACCCTGGGTTGGCTGCATAATATTACACAATCGAGTTTGCGCCGTTATAATATCGGCTATCTCTGGCCAGCTCGGACCAGCCAGCGCGGGACCGGGCCGTCGCATCGTCCATACTTAGTGGCCCTAGACTAGCTCAGCGAGCACAGGGCAAACTCTGCAACTAATTTCAATGTATAATTAACGTCTCACTACCATCCCCTTTCTCTACTCTCGACCACCACCTCATCCTGACCACCCCTTCTCCCCCATCTTCTATCATCTCTGTCCTTCACAACCCCTCGACCATTACTAACACTTGCCCAGCTAACCCTGCTTTCTCCTACACAGCGAATTCTGCCTCCACTATTATATTGATTGTGGTTCTTCCACGCTAACTTCGTTTCTAACCAAGTTGCTGACTCCTATTCTGTCAATAGTCGACAACTTCTGGGATTCTGTTTAAATGGATTCAAGTTCTCACGAAATATAGGTGCATGTGCTTCGCGGTCCTCATGGACCAACGGAATTATAAGCTTCGCGAGTAACATGCTTCAATTGAATGCTTTCCAAAATTCAATCCAAGAGTTTCATCGGGAACGACATTAAGTGCCGGTCAGTTCATCCTGCGAAACTCCCGAGTTTCCAGGCGCCAGTTTGTTGTCTACTTCACTGTTTGGAAAAAGACGCAAATCATCCAGCTGGAAACCAAGCCAGTCGATCCGATTCCATCAGATAAAAATTCTTGCCACTTTGTTTTTACTTCCACTTGAGGATTCTTCCTTAATGCGTTACCACTTCCTCCTTCATTCACCTATACCAAGAAAACATTCCACTCTTCTGAAAATCATCATTTTTTAAAATAATATCTACTGGTCATTTTGCGTACCAATATTTGGAGGAGCGGAAACAATCAACTTCTAAGACAAGGCAATCAGCTTGGTAAAGAAGATTAAGGCCAGAAAGCATCGATCAGATTGTAATTAGGATTAACAGAGAAACTTTTATGGTTGTTGAGGAAACCGGATTTACTTAATGCAGATATACATATAACACAGGTGCCTCCTCATGATCAGTAATCATATTAAGCGAGTGTATAGGATTATCAGATTAACGGAGCTGGAGGTAATCCTGAAACTATTCTAAGTATGATTAGGCGTCCTTCTCGTAGCCCAATGCAGCCTCGGTACCTGTACCCGATATTAAGATGACGATAATAG
The DNA here is from genome assembly GCA_932066315.1 of Andricus coriarius. NCBI lineage: Eukaryota > Metazoa > Arthropoda > Insecta > Hymenoptera > Cynipidae > Andricus > Andricus coriarius. The sequence continues at coordinate 7,043 of CAKNWT010318474.1, forward strand.
TTTGCCAACTACGCTAGCCTGCGAGTACAGCGGCCCTATGGGTTGCCTAATAATCCCTCTATGAGACTCTGATAAGTTTACTACCCATCTCGAATCAATAGCCCGTCATAGAATGGAAGGCATTTCAGCACTATGAGAATTCGGTTGCTCAGTCCACAAACTTTTGCTTCCAGGTATTGCCACCCAGACGATCCTCACCATCCCTGTTAGCCACGTGACGAATAATCAAATGGTTAACTTGGCCCTTAGCAATGGTCAAGTCGTCTCCACGACCTTGGCGAACCTTCAGTCAATTGCACAACCACAAAGCTTGATGAATACTCCAACTAGTAATGGTATGATATCAATCTCATCAGATGAGAAATTTATTTTTTACCAGATTATAGAGACTTACATTTGAATGGGACTTACCTACTTAATCATTTTTTCTTGTAAAACAAAGTGTAAGCAATCCATGAGTACTAAAGTCGACAGTCCCATTCAACAGTTAGAACCGGCGCGCTATCAACCTGCAAATTTCTTGAAGAAGTAGATTAATTTTTCTTCTGACATTCTGATTCCAGTACCGACGAGTCCCAGTTTGGCGACTGGATTGGGTTTGAACCCAGCAGCATTACCGCACCTCCTTGGAAATAATTCGGCGAGTCAGCAATTGTTAAATGCGATGCAACCACAACAATTATTGCAAGCGGCACAAGCAGCCCAAGCACAGGCTCAAGCCCAAGCACAGGCTCAAGCTCAGGCTCAAGCCCAGGCTCAAGCTCAAGCTGTTCAGGCTGCTCAAGCATCACAACAACCCCTCCTTACAACCTCCCCCCAGCATCATGGGCACCGGCATAGTTCACACATGAACCATTATGCGGTAAGTTTATCTAACTTAACAAAGTCTCAATTATTTCAAGAGTTATTGAAAATTGGGGTACGAATCAAGTAACCGATTATAAAATAATTTCAGTTATTCAAAGGAACATTTGAATTTTTCATTTTATTGGCATATCTTATTACAGAATGACTTCAGTAGTCTCTGGGAACTTCCATAAACCATGATACCCATTTTCTGTGGATGGGTGCCATACAGTTTGCTATAAATATGCATAAAAGTGGAATATAAACTTTTCTATTTTATAAAGTTCTTACAATTTTGTTAACTAATTAAGGTATCGTAACTTCCTAAAAAATTTCACTGAAAAATGAAGCCGTGCATGTCCAGCTAAAATTTTTATTTCAGTCGATTTGATTGGTTTGTCTATAGCTATTGACAGAGGTGAAAAATTCTAATTTTATGGTTTTCCAGAGCGAACATTTTACAGTTTTGATTTTATGTGGCTAAAGTCTTCACAAAATTCATATAGTTTTCCATTTAACGGCTCTTAGCCAAGTTTCATTGAAACAGGCAGAATCGCCGTCAATTGCACCGCCAATCCAGTAAAAGTTGAATATCCACAGTTTTATTGTCAAGAAAATCGATTTGTGTCATTCTTTTTTTATGTCGAAAAAATTTTTTACCGCAAATCTTGATCTGTTGAGAAACTATATTTGCTTTGGTTTGTTTTTTGGACATAGTCCAACTCTTATCCAAATCGGTTATAATTTTCCCATCGCCCCAGACACTTGAAGTTTCTCATAATATTAACATGGGGGAATTGTGCAAAAACGTTTAATTTAGGTAATTTTCACAATTTTTTTAAATTAATCGTCCACATAGGAAGGTCATCTCTATGTAATGCCTAATATATCTTAATTTTAAAAAACTTCAAATTTACAAAATAGCGGACGCGACAAGAAGGATAAAAGTGGTATTTTCTATTGTTATTAACTAAGAATGTTTTAGCATTATAAAAAAATCTAGTAAATTATTGCTAAGTAAATGGAAAAATAAAAAAAAAATGAAAATAGTGGCTAATTGCAAGTTTAAAAAAAGCTCATTTCTAAACTTTTTAGTTCAATATTTTCCAACTTTGCTAGAATTAGAAGTTTGACATTATAAATCATTCCATGATCCCGGAGATAAAAAATGTTTAACAAATTCAAGATGATGGCGAATAAAATGTTCCAAAAATAGCTTCTTTTGGTATATTTTAAACAATATTTTAAACCTTTGTTAGAAAAAGAAGTTTAACTTTCCAAATCATCCTACGATCTCAGAAATACAAAATTTAAAAAAAATCCAAGATTGGCTGCTATCTTGGATTTTTTAGAGATTTTGGACTTCTGGGACCGTAGAATGATTTCTAAAGTTAAAATTGTTTTTCTATTAAATGTTTAAAACATTTTTCTGGAAAATGCAGAAGTGATCTTTTTCTATTTTTTTTATTTGGAAATTCATTTTAGAACTTCTTAAACTAACAATGAGGTGCGAAATTGAAACGCATATATCACAAGAAAAAAACAGGAAAAACGTTAATTTCGATTCGGGAAATGCGGAAATTTGTCGCTAATTTGAAAAAGAAATTTCGCTAGACACCCTGGTGTGGAGGCAAACGATTTCCAAAAAAAGGAAAATAAGGACAGTCCTAATGGTTATTATGAGGAATGAGAACGGTTTGAAGTGAAGTAAACGTCAGGAATAATCGAGGCGAGGAATCTAGTTAAGAAAGTATTCAGTGTTCCCGAGTACTCGTTCCCCTAATTAGACTCCAAAGTGCCCTTCGCGACTCGGTTTCATTATTAAGTACATAATTGGGAGTTGGGAAGTGGGCTTTCATCGGTGTGAGATGATCCCTTTTTTACGATGTTGTTTTCAGCCTACGGAAAAACACCACAGAGAGAGACATGAGCAATCGTCGCCCCTGAATGGGGCCGTAGTATCCGCTGCTTCCGCCCTCAATAGACTGGCTGCCAACAATGGTGAGATAACGATCACAACAACACATGGACCTGGCGGAACAGGTGTCAAAGCATCGCCTAGCAGTTTGCACAGTCCCAAGGATGAAGACGATGATCTTCTTAATGATTCGCCCAGTAAGTTTTTCTTATTTTTCGTCAACTTCGCAAATCATATTTACTCGAAAACGCCTGGAGATAAAGAAGATTAAAATATCTAATATAAATTTATTTATAGAAATATAAATTTTATATAAATTCGCATATATCAGGGAATTCAGGAAAGTCAGGGAATTTCAGGGAAACCCTGAAAGAAATCGGGAATTTTCGATAAACGGAAATTCATGTTAATTGGATTATTTTTTGAAAAATCAAACTCAAATCTTTGGTTGAAGAGTCGTCTTTTGGTTTTGAAAATTGTCTCTTATCGTAGAAATTTCACATATAACCAACTCTTGATGGTTTAAAAGATCTTTGTTCTGATTGAAATATCAACTATTATATTTATCATTGAGAATTAATCTTTTCTGATTAAAAATTCAACTGCTTAGTTGAAAGTGGAACTGCTGTGTTAAAAATTCATTTTTTTAGTTAATAATTCA